>VWPU01000218.1:107045-189053 GCA_013398955.1 Callaeas wilsoni | reverse complement strand
CTGATAACTTCTTTTGTATGTTACGTGTCCTGTCATTGTGGCCCATTAGCAACACGTATGGGGAAAATTCCTTAAGAAGGAAAAAAACCCAACAAAACAAAAGAAGAACTCCTAAAACCCCTACACTGAGTGAAGAACTGCCCTGTCCATTCCTGTTGTACAATGCAACAATCTCCAGTAAGTGGGTTTAACATTTTTTTAAAAGATGCTTTACTTTGGTTAGAAGGGGATACATGCTTATGAATATATATATATATATAGTCATGCTTATAATACTACAAAGTGTCAGGAGGTCCTCAGAGCTGTTAGTCATGAGACTGATCCTCTCCACCTCCCAGAGAGCTGAGAACAAAAGGAAGGCAGTTGTCTTCTCAAAGAATGAATACTTCTAAAGCAATTAAAAAAGAGATGTTTCAGCCAGTATTTAAAGAGAGGAAGAACATATCTGCTGAGTGACCAAATAACTGCTTCTAGAGGAGCAGGAAGTCAGTGTCGTGTTGGGTTTTCTATTCGTTTTTCTTGTCTAAGTACTTATTCTGGTTTACTTCTCTGTGAGAATAATTTCTGTGTTAGCTTTTTCTGTTTGTTTGTCCAATAGCTATAGCATTTTCCTCCAAATATATTAAGAATGGCAATGTTTTGATAATTTCAGCTTCTTAATTTCAGGTCTGATTTTTTTGTTTTCTCTTTCAGCAAAACTGTTACTTTTAAGTAATTTGTCATAGCCTTAGAGTTCTCCTCAGAGGCTTTTTGAGTCTTCATGACAAAGATAGACTAGTATGATATATTCCAACATGAAATATGCTGCTTTTTGCATTTTGTTAATTTAGTTTCTCAAATCGCAGTCCTGGAATCTAACATTTGTGAACCTATTCCTTATTCGTCAAGCTTTTTATTTATTTCAAAGTTCATGTCTTTTTTTCTGGTAATTAATATCCTCCTTTAAACAGGAGGCTTCTGCATGATGGGTGAAAAATCTTTGTAATTGATGCCTGAATATGATGACTTGTGATTGGTGGGAATTTTTTCTGCTTGCTCTTACCCAGTGAGGATGGGGGAGTGCTAGAGTAACTACACAGAGCAGTCAGGTTTTTTAATTTTTAAAGTTTAGTTCTAACCCAAAAAGGCATTTTTATGCTATTAATGAAAGCTTGTTAACTTTCTGGAAATCAGTGGCATAAATGAAAATAAATGTCTGTAATCTTAGTGTTTATAAACTGGTTTTGATATAAATTAAAATTATATTCTGTGAGCCAACATACTACTTGCATTTTATTTCTGATTTGTAGATGCTTAATATGATCAGCATATTTCTTAACACTTCCAAACCACTTTTCAGATTATGCTGCAGCATTTGTACCCACCCATGATCTAAAATATTCTTTCTTTTAGAAACTGCAGTACTTAGGATTCCTGTCTTGTATGGAGAGGTGGAAAGACTGGAGGAAAGTGCTGTGACGGTTATGTTTGATAAAGTGCAGTTCAGTAATAAATCTGCCAACATGGACCACTGGCAACAGAGATTTCCTACCAATGTCAAGGATGTAGCAGCTGTTTGCAGACAACTAGCAGAGAAGAGAATGCTGGTAAGAATGGCATGAAATGAGCCTCTGCAAGGTGAAAACAGTTTTGAGTTCTCAGCCTTGCTTCTGAACAGCTGAGAACCACACATCACCTGGATTATTTGCATTTCTGGAATGCTGGGAGGGAGGAAAGAACTGGGTGTAATACTAGAGGATCTACATGAGTATGAGGGTATTGTGGTCTTTGAAACAAAAGTGGTTGAAAGGATGGGACAGAACCTTCTGAAAATCATCTCGTGTCTTCTGGTGTAGAGGAGAGAATTAGAAATGCCAAACTTATTCTGATATGCCTTTTACAAATTGCTGGTTTGAACTAAAAAAAAACATGGTGGTTGAATGTATTTCTCAAAGATGCCCTTGTTTATTGTATTAAGTACACTGAAGTGGCAAAACAAAGCCACCGGACCGAATTACTTCCTTGTGTTTGTTCACCACAGCACCTTCAGATTACCATCTTTGCAAGGTAACAGAACCAAGCAGCAAACAGCCTTCTTTATTTTGAAGAATAAACTTTGAAAACATGGACCGTGGACATGGTGCAGTCGCTTTGATTGGACTTGTCCCGGGTTTGCAGTTTAACGTTCAAAATGTGTGTGATGCCTTTTTCCTTTGTTACTGAGCAAGTGAACAGCACAGAACAGCTGAGTTCCTCCTCCCCAGCTCTTTGGCCTTGGTTGGTTGGTGGGCAGCTCCTTTCCCTCCTGTTCATTCTACAGAACACAAGCTGTTTGTGAAAAGTCAGGTCAGATAGAAGTAACAGCAGTTTCCTGTCTCAGTCTGTGGTCAGGTGTTTTCTGAAAGGTTACAGATGTTCCTAGAACGCCACTGAGGTGCTGTAAGATGCCTTTTGGGATAGAGTCTTGCTGGATGCTAATTCTGCACAGTTCTTGCACAGGAATTAGCCTGAGGGCCAGCTGGCTGCTTCCTTTCATCTGTGTTTCCTCTTTCTTCTCTAGGATCCATCAATAAAAGGAACATTTCACTGGTCTGGCAATGAACAGATGACTAAGTATGAGATGGCGTGTGCAATTGCAGATGCTTTCAACCTTCCCAGCAGCCACTTGAGACCAGTAAGTGATGTGTTGTTGGACCTGTAGGCAAACAGATGTGCCTGAGCATTGCAAGTAGCAGGTCTCCCCCTGGCTGTAGAAGTGAGCTTCCTCTTCAGGACGGGCTGTGCATGTCCAGCACGGCAGCTCTGTTGCTGAAGGGGCTGGCTGGTATCAAGCCCAGGAAAACAACAGCTGCTTTGACATGCTGAATTAGGAAAATCAGTCAGTCAGTCACCAGTTTCCCAGTCTGTAGTGTAATGGTATTTCTGCAGAACAGTTCGCCTTAGTCACAAGCAAATCTACTTTTACGTTACAGATTGATAGAACATTAACTTGAAGGTAGGTCTCTGTAAAAGCTATGCAATGTCCAGATTTATTTCTGAATATATGCACTTAAGAACTACAAATTATTTTTGCTTTTATTAAAACACCTGTCCCACAGTTTTATTGGCACTTTGAGACTACTCTTAGAGACACACTGATAATGTTGTGGGCATATAACATATCAGTAAGATTTTATCTATGTACAAAATAAATTGCAAGGATTCAGAATTGGTGAACACTGGAACTGAAATGTGACTTGGAAGATGGCAAGAAAAACAATAGAGAACACTTAGTCTGAATTTTTTCTGCCCACCTCTATTTCTCTTCAATTATATTCATCAGTACATAGTTCAGTTAACATTCTAGAGCATTCCTTACATTGTGACGATAATCATAGAGTGAAAATATGAATAAAATTTTGAAAACCACAAATAGTAGCAGTAAGAGAGTAAGAAAAATTTGCCTTAAGATACTTTACATGGCCTGACGTGTTGAAATAAAGTTAACTATAAAACAAGCAAATAGCAAAAAAATCGCATCCAAAAAAAAACCCCACAAAATAACTGGAAGGGAGGAGGGGATCATACCTATATAGAAAGCTGTGAATAAAAAGTTCTAATGTACATACACAAGTATTTTTCTGTCACTTCTGATTACTTATTGGTGTGGGGTTTTTTTATCTTCTGCTTCTGTTTATAGATTACTGATAGTCCAGTTGTGGGTGCGCTTCGTCCGAAGAATGCTCAGCTGGACTGCTCCAAGTTGGAGATGCTGGGGATCGGTCAGAGAACGCCATTTCGAGCTGGGATCAGAGAATCACTTTGGCCTTTCCTTGTTGACAAGAGATGGAGACAGACAGTCTTCCATTAGTTTGTAACTTTTTTAGTAGAAGTATGGTATGTGGCACTTTTTTAAAAGAAAAAATAGTTTTGTATGAGTGTTCTTAAATTGTGACATTTATGAGCTTTCATTTAATTGGGTAAACAAATGGTCTTGCACTAGTGAAACTTAACCTAAAAAAAGTTCAGTGACAAAAACTGAGCCTATTTGATGTCATGGATTTTTCCTTCCATTTGTAGCAGTCTAACTTAATATCTGTTCTTGGTGGATTGAGGTTCTTAGTAATCAGTACTGTGTGATGCTAAGAATGACTCAGATCACTTGCTGACTTACTTTTGGCTGAAATATGTTGTTGATGCTTAAGGTCTGTGCCATTGTTGTATATACCATTTCTCTTCATTAAAAGACATGGTCATTTGCTTTATCACCAAAAACCTGAGGTTTTTAATTTCTGAAGGTGGTGTTCTTAGGGAGTTAAGCTGATGTAGGAATCTTAAATGTTTGTTTTGCTTGAGCTCTGATCAAAATGTTTTTTAAAAAAGTGAAACTTTATTTTTGCAATTATCAAGTGTACTTTTTATGCTTGAAATATTTTCAGAATGTTCTGTAAATTGAATGCCTGCAGCTTTGTATTTGTACAGTAAGTTGTATGCATTTGTTTTCATGGTGACTTATAAAAACTAGGGGAGGGTGGGGACAGTGGGCAACCAATAGTCTTGACCTGGGGTTTTTTTGGGTGGGGGATTGGATTTGAAAGATTTTTTTTTTTTTTTACTGGGTGGTTGTTTGGTTTTTGTATGAAAGCACGAAATATCGTCATCCTTCCCTTTTTGGGGACAGCATTTGCAACTGGTTAAATTAATGGAAGATGTTTGTTAGTCAGTACATGGGAGATGGAGAGGAAAGGTGTTTAAGAATTTGTAGCACTGCAGCGGCTTTTGCACAGACTGTCGGACCTGGCACTACTGCAGCTTGTTCTGGAACGACAGAGTGTGTGTGGTGAAGGTTTGCAGCATGATAATGGAACTGCAGTAGTCTAATATAAGACAGTCTTTAGTCTGCTGAAGTCTAGTCTTGAAAGCTGGACTCAATAGCCAGGTAATGTGGAGGAAGAACATTGTAAAGCTTTGCTTCCTTTTGAAGTTGTAGAATCAACAATATCAGTGTTCTGATACTGCTATCAGATTATTAGTAAAGCTAGTAAAAGGTGAAATTGGATGGTCATTTATTTTTCTGAGGCTGAAATGAAGGGAAGGGAAAGATGTTCAGATTTTAATTTTTTTTAAAATGTGTGTAGGGGAGACACACACAAAAACAGACCAGTGGAAGGTCTTGTAAGGGTCAGCTTTATGTTCAGTCATTTCATTTCAACTGGCGTATGCTAAGCGTTCATAATCCCAATTTGTTTTTAGTCTGAAGTTCTGATACACACATGGTAACCTATCTCCAAAATGACAATAAATATATATTGCCAGCATGAGAAACAGTCGTTGACTCTTTCTTTACCATCAGGATTTGTTTATATGAATCATAAATGTTTGCAATTCTTCTTGAAATCTGTGTGCCCTTTCAGTGTTGGGGTTTTTTTCCCTCTTTAATTCAATAATTATTTCCAGAGTTGGATTAGGTTGGATCAGTTTCTCTGTCAGTGTCACTGCCTCGGAGATGTGATAAATGTACACACAAAAGATACAGAAGGTGTTGAAAATATGACCCCTGAAACATCCTGGACCTCAGGGCTGGATCAGGACGATTCTATGTCCCTTCCCCTTGAAGGGAACAGTTTACAAGGAAGGACAAAAGGATGACTTCTCTCTCCTAAAGATAAAAGACCTAAGTGAGATGAGTTGGGCATTTTACTGGGAGGAAAAAATTGAAATATTTGAACTTTTTTTCCACACTGAGCAAGTAAGTCCCCCTGTCGAGTTACAGCATGTCAGAGGGGATCCATGTCCTCAGCATCCCCCTTGGAGACTGCAGTCTTGAGGCACCTTGCTACTGGACAGACACCTTGGATGACATTTCCCTCCTTTGGTTATAGAAATCTTAAGACAGCACCAATAAATATTGCAAGAGGCAGTGGAACTAACACTGTCATTCTCCAGTCACTTTAAAGATATGTTGCTGTTGAAAGAACTTTTCATACTCTTCCCTTTCTGTCTCTGGCTTTGTTTCTGGCTCCGTGACACTGGTGGTGTTTCTGTTCATCCACAAGGGCCCAGGAGCCTTTTAAGGTGAAAACCATTGTGATTGCATGAGACACAGTCCTGGTGTTAGGAGGAAAGAGCGGCCTCTTTTTACAGAAGCAGTGCAAATTTCTGCCAGGTTAGTGATTGTGGATGTATGGCATTACGCAGTCCTGCTCGATTCTTCATTTGAGGGTTATTGGAGGTTTGTATTCATTTATTCATTGCTGTCTGTCAGCAGTGGACATAAAGGAAGAGAAGTCACTAGTTTTAAAGTCTCATTTTCTGGTCAGGCAGCAACGGTGCTGTAGAAGCCCAGCAGAGATGGGTCTAATGTGTCTCAAACACTGATAGCTGGATGGCTGCAGAGCCAGCCAAGGACTGTTGGTGTCTGCTGAAGGGGCCATACAGGGGTCGGGAAGCACTTTTCTGGGACAAACGTCCTTGTTCTGGCTGCTGGACAGAAGCACTACACATACAGCACAAGCACAGGAATGTGGTCCAGAAGTGGGCATACATTTTTTAAAAAGACTCCAAAGCTCTCTGACCCATTTCCAGAAAGGTGTAGAAGAAGGGACTGCATGATAAATAATTTGCATAGAAAGTGATAAACTCATCTCCAGGGCAGGGAAAACTTACCTAGAGAAAGGTACGCCCACCAAGCCCAGGAGCCTGGGCATCCCATCAGCTGCATCAGCACTGGAGCTAGGACTGGTGATCTCTTTTTCTCCCTTTCTTCCTCTCTCCCCCTCTTTAATTAATCTCTTCCTCTCTCTCTCTTCCCTTTCACCCTACTCCTTTATGTAAAACCCCTTGCCATGTGCTTATGGAGGAGGTCAGGGACTAAGTGGTATCATTTCCATGCCAAGTGTGTAATTCACTAATAAAACTTTGTAAGCTTTTGCAGACTCTCTGACTTTTGTCGTTCTTTGCAACCACGAGCAGGTCATTCGAGGAAATATCTTGGTTGTTTTGGGAAGCACAAGTGTAAGAAGTGTTTGCTTTTCAAAAGAAACTGTGGAAGTGCCAGTGATGTAATCTCCAAGGACTTTTGTGCAGAGCTGGACTTTGAAGCCCATTAGATTTATAACACAAGTTGTTGCCAGTTTTTGGTTGTTTTGCAGTTTTTGTTAGTTTTTTGCTTTTAAAAGGTTTAAATTGCCTCCTTGCATTCTAAATTTCCAATTTGCTAATAGGCAAATTCCCAATTTGCTAAGGATTTTGCAAACAAACTAAAAAAGAAAAAGGTAAATGTATTAACTGACATACCTGGATTCTGGAGTGCTAGATTCTCTTGCATTCCAAAATTTAATATTTGCTCTGTAAAAACTGAAAGAAAATATTGTCATAGCTCTACATGCCCACTTTGGTTTAGTACTCTGGGATTCATGGTTTATGGGGTGAAAGTGAAACAGGAAAATCAGATGATGCTTGAAATCCTTTTGGTTAGTAAGAACCACATTTTTGGAAATTTACATTAAAATCTCTAGGAAAACCTAATTTCAGCTCAAACCAATCTTTGAGTGTCTCTCACTTCCTACTCTATGTTATACAGTAGATTTCAAATAAAAGCAGGTTGACAGAAGTTGGTGACATTTCTCATCACACAAAGAGAATTCTAAGTCACAAAATGGCATTTTGGCATTTTTTCCATCTGCTGTCTGGAAGAGGATCTGCCCAAGTGATCAATGCCCCTGTCAGTTGCACACTAAATTTCTGCAGCTGAAGGAAGGCAGAAGCAAAGTGCTCCAAATGCTGCATCCCTGATGAAAAAGAGAGGACATTCTGATCTCCACATCCTGGGCTGCAGTGGGGCTGCAGTCCACTGCAAAGCCATGCACTGATGTGCCGAGCTACAGCTGGCTAGGGAGGCAGCTGGCCCAGGAGCTTGTCCCTCCCATACCCACCATGGGCCTTTGAGAAAGATGCGTTTCAAAGGCTGTTGTGAATTACAGGGACTGCGACTGAATCCGTGAAGAAAAACTTCATTAAAAAATAATTCCTCAGGATGAAGTTCTTCTGTGTGCTGAAGTTCTTAAGAAACAGCTGAAATAATTGAGTCAGCCTTGCCTGACATCACCCCCCTATAACATCACACACATACATAAGCCTTTATCTCAGAGCATTGAGTTCAAGTCTGTTCTGCCACAGAGGCAAATACGGGTATGGGAATCAGGACAGTTGGCTGAAACCAATTTTTCAGTGATTAATATAATGAGAAATAAGTCTGTTAAGGAGGATTCCCCCACTGGCACCCCTCACACTCTTTCCAGTATGTGTCTGACGGGACTGCACGTCTGTCCAGGAGGCTCAGGACGCACCTGCTTGTGGAGAGCATGACGGCAGCAGGGGAACCACTCCTGCTCCAAAGCACCTGGATGTACCTGCAGGAGGTACCTGCAGAGCTGTGACCTGTGCCTGTGGGGCATCTGGCAGAGCAGGTAACTTAATCTCAAATGATATCAGTCATTTCTGCCCTAATGTACATGAAGCTGTTTTACATTAACTCACTAATGACATAAATTATTCAAGTTTTTAACCATTCTGTTCCCACATACTCTGGAATTAAATTGAAACCGGATGTTCTTTTAAGTGCCACATCTTTATTTAAGCTATTTGCTTCATGTGTTAACTTTACAACCAGTCACTCACATACAAAACTGCTTGTGCATCTCGCAATTATCGTACAACAGGAACTGAACTGTATAACAAAATAGAAATATATAGCCTCCTACAATATCCACTGTTTTTGATGAGATTTTGGACTTCAAAGATAAATTGAATGGTAAGCTTAGTGCTGTCTTGAGGGTCCCTGAGTTGCAGCTTTGAGCTCAGGGAACTTGTGGCTTTGCAGTGTTGCTTGTTTACTTTATAACAACTTTATTCAGTTACTTGCTTGAATTAGTATTTAATTAAACCTTAGAGAAGTGAGGCTTCTGTCTGAAATGGCTTCTTTATAACCTGAAAAAGGGCTCTTGAGGAGGATTGGCTGCTCAGTGACACTGGCTTCCAAAATAATGACTGCTGTGTAATGTCATAGGGCATTTGCAAGCATGAAAAAATGTCATTAATAGGTATGGAAAAATAAAAAGTGTGTAGACAGCAGGGATTAGGAATTACATTAAGAAAACTATTATAGAAAAGATTTCTCTCTGTGCTTAATGTTCCACTGATTTCAGTAGGGTTCCTTACCATGCTTACATTTAAGTACAGGATAAAACTTCTAAGCATCAGTGCTTGGGAGTACCTTGATGAGAGGTGAATAAGGATACAGATTATGGACTTCCATGTATTTTTAAGTTTTGATAGTACTCTGTTGGGGATACTGTAATTCAAATTGGTATCAAAGAGTACAGCAGTTAAGTTCCAAATCTTTTCACTGCAGTCTAAGATCTGGTGATGGCAGTGAGTGCAATCACAGGGGATGAACCTGATGAGATCCCCAAAGCCACTGCTCCTACTCCAGCCCCAGTGACAATGCTGTGTACAGTAAGAATGTGTGCAAATAGGGCTTACACTGCATTTTATGGGGCTATTGTGTTGGTAGAAGGCAAAGGCGGAGCTAAGATGGTTTGTAGGGTTTTTTTTAAAGAAATCTGGGAAAGCTAATTGCTCACAGTGACTAGAAGTCAGAGACATTAAAGAAACACTGTATGGGAAAAAGTCCTCTTGGAGCAACACCCATGGCTCTGCTGTTTGAGCAAAGGGAACAGCCTGCATGGTCAGCAGCTGTGGGAACAGGCTCTGCATCCTTCAGGATGGCCAACTTCCAGAAAACAGAAAGAACACATTTGGCAGATACGTCCAGGAAAAGCTTTTTTGAAATTTTGGGTCTGATGTACTTTTAACGCCTGGTTGTACATAGAAATATTTTCTCATTTCTGCTATGCTCTTCCTCCCTCTACCAGCACTCCAGCACACAAATCTTTTTTAGTCATCAGTAGGAATTTTAATTGCTTGGAGTTTCTGATCCTCCTTTTATAGATATATACTATATTTGCCCAGTATGTTTGATACACAACTGGTTGTACTTGTTGCCACTGTCTTGTGGGAAGTTTCCAAAACAACTTGGTACTTAACAATTTCAAATACCAGGCTCTGTCCTTGCCTGACTTGCCAGTTGATTCAACTGGTGTATTTTTATTTTTAACTCAACAACCAAAAAGTCTAATTTTCAGAATTACTGATCATCATCTAATAGCGAGTGTCTTGCTCACTATTAGAGTCAATATTCTGAGTCATTAGAATATAGGTAAATCAGACAGTATCTTTGAAACTCCTGAGTGATGGATGGACAAATAAAGTATGGGAAAAAAGTCTTAAAAGGAGTCGAGGTTAAGGAATCCATTAAAAAAGAAGCTTGAATTTGTATACCAGTCCTAGCCACTTAGTTCTGTTGACCCAGGAAATATACAGAGGTAGCACAAATATCCTATGTAAGTTCAATTAGTTCAACAACAACTCTAAAGAGCTCATCTCTAGGGCAAACACCTGAGACAAATATTAGAAGGACAATGCCAACTGCACCATTTCTTCTGTGAAGAAAATGGAGACCTTCTCTTTAACAGCTGGAAGAAACAAATGAGATGAATCCACGACCTAGGAGAGGTGATGCAATGCATGCTCACCAAGTCTGCAGATGGCACCAAATTGTGAGGAGCAGTTGTTATGCTCAAGGGCAAGGCTGCTATTCAGATAGCTCTAAACAGGGGAACAGACACTGGCAGTAGTCTAAGTGAATTTATTTAGCCCATTATTCATGAGAAAGGCTGGAGAAGGTCAAATTTTGGAAACTGGAGTAAGTGAGATGTTAAAAGGTTTTGCGATTATGCTGGAGCAGACGGTCAATTAGAAGTATTAAAAGCTGACAAGGCACAAGGTCAAGATGAATTATATATTTCAATATTTTAGCAGGGGTCAGAAGAGAAGTATTTTGAGCAGCAAATGCTTTGCAACAGTGGAAGTTCAAAAAATGAGTGTAGGTCTAAAGAACTGAAAATTAACCAAGATGCCCTTGTATATAAATTTTGCCCAAATTCAGTTTGTGAATACAGGAACATAGCCCAGTGGGTGACAGAAGCAGTATTTTTTTTATCCCTCCCAGGTGTGTGAATATCAAAGAGACAATATGAAAAGCTGCTTGGTTCTCATAGGTGAAGTAGCTTCTGATTTTTTCCCTGATGACGTAGAGAACCAGACGTCCTGGGGGACAATCTCTGATTAGCTAAAGGAAAAAGAAACAGGGACCAAGTCTGTGCATGACTGTTTCAAGTCTTTAGTGGATAGTTAGCTCCAACAAAAATGCAGCTGTGTACACTGATGACAGTGATACACAAAGGCAACAAATACTGGAAGAAAAAAAAAGCATAGAGACACATGCAAAGTACAAGATACCCAGTACCCATAAACAAAAGTTCCCCATCTGAAAACAAATACGTTAGTGTAAATGAAGATATGCTTAACTCAGTAACTAAAATGTTAAAATGTGTAATAATAATCTTATCTTTTCATGCAAACAAGATGTAGATACTGTAAGAGCAAATCTCCATGACACACTGTCTGGAACCACTCTGCAGCAGCAGTGCTTGTCTCAGCCTACACGAGGCCTGCACACTCCCTTAAGAGTACTGTTCACTTCAACCTGACTTCTAAAAGCACAAAAGGAGTATTACATATCCAGTCCACGCGAACTGGATGTACAATACTAGTTTGAACCTTTACTTGTGCTTTCGATATCCCCCCTCCTCTTTATCTTCTGTGCAATTAAGTGGGGAGTTTTGCACAGTCCTCCTCCCTCCTGCTGAGAACTGTTATCCTTTGTTTATCAGGAGAAAAGTACAACCTCTTCAGCTTCTAGAAGCCTGATTCACCCAACTGTGACATGGGGGCACTCCTGTAAGTGCCTGCATATCCCACAGATCTAGAGGATTCACTTCTGGAGTTAATGTTAAACTGAAGTAGAGGAAAAGAAGAGAACGACTTAGAAACAGCAAGTCCAGACAAAAGGAACTATGAAAACACTGGCTCTGGGCCTCTCCCAAGACACAGCAAAGGACTCTTATTTCCTCCTCTCTTTGCTGCAATACAGGTGGAGCTGAATGGAAGGTCAGCAAAATACCACCCTTCGTATTCAGGCTTTCTTTTATTTCTGTTTTAGTTACAGGTGTCATGTTATGATTGGTCTCTTTCTTGTTCGATTTTTGAAGAGGACTTCCAGTAGGAAGAGATATAACACAGAAAGCTGGAAGTATGGAAATGACTGTAAGAGGCGATACAGGAAACAGAACAAATACTGAACAGATATGAAAAATGCAAGGTCGTGTTTTTAACGGTGGAGTGACAGGCTCAGAGACATGATTTACACCACCAGGGTATACTGCAGACACATGTCCGGGCCCTGAGGGGGCCACTGGCCGTGCAGCCCCTGTTTCCTGGCCCTGGGGCTGGGCTTGCCTGCAGTGCTGGGTCAGCTCTAGGACGGGGCTGGCAGGAGGGGCTCCGTGGGGAAGAGCTGTGGGAAAACTCCCCGGCCTTTGCCCCCAGATCTGACGGTGGTCACTGCCAGGCCCTGTCTCCCCGTCGGCTGGGGACAGGCTGTGGCCAGTGCATGAGGAGCTCAGCCTGCCTGCCCCCGGGCAGCCCCTCTGGCTTCTCCCTGGCCAGGGAAGGAAGAAGTACAGGAGAGAAAAGGCCTCTAGGCTGGGTGAGATCAGAGGAGCAACTTAAAATGTTTCCCTTCCTGAGTCGTGGTGGTGGCTACTTTGACTTTTTCTTTCTGAAGTGTGTATTTTACTGGTAATTTATTAAAGGACAAAGCACAGCATTAGGCACCAGTGAGCATCTAATAGACGCAGGAGGACTAGAAGAAGATTGAGAACACTGTGGGCTTGTAAATCTGATCTCAGCAGCAGAAAATGCATGGAGAGCAATTATGCACACAGAATATTTAGATATATCTAATTGCTTAAGGGGAGTCAGCATGGATCCTGGAAAAGAAGATTAGGCAAGATAAATGTGCTTGGCACCTCTGAGTAGGCAGGACAGCTAGAGTGGATATCATTTATCTGGGTTATGGGGAGGGAGGGGAAAACTTCTTAATCCTACATAAACTGAAAGATGACTCATTTTCAAAGTCCATAAACACAGTTTGAGAAAAGAAGGCTGGTGGACTGGATTATGGCAGGTAGAAACAACAGGCATAAATATCATGTAACACTTTTACAAGAATTCCCCATCCGGTTTTCAGAGACTGCTTAGTGAACCCCCGAGGCTTTGTGTTTCTCTCAATTGCATTTAAGTAACCCCCACTGACTCTAGGACTGTCCTAATATAACCCGAGTCATGGCAGGAGTTTCTGTGGCAGAGGCTTGAGCCTGTATTCACCTGTGAATATCCACTGTCACAGAAGTTAGGGATACAGGAAGGGGTCCAGCCTGGCATCAGGGACCCTGGCAGTAATGAAGTCACCATTTTATGAAGTCATCATTTTATGATGTGGTGGAACCTGTCGCATTAACTCAGGGGTAGAAAGCACTGGATCTAGGACACCTCTCAGGGCCTCCCAACTTCATTTTCATTTCCATCTCCAGCAGCCATTCTTATGATTTCACTTTTATTCTACATGAGACATTTTAGAACTTAGAGCAGAGCAAGGACATTTTCACTTTAGAATATATGCCTGGGTTGGAAAACACAGATTGGACTCTAGTGTGTTTTTCATATCTCCAGTTGGAATGGTCATAGACACCCATCCAAGGCACATTTATGGCCTTACTGCTGCAGTGCCAGCACTTCAGAGGGAATATCCAGCACTCAGGAATCAAAACCAGCTGGAGCTTTAAAACTCAAGCCACTTCAAAAGCTCATTTTCATTCTGCACTGAAGGCTTCACCCAGTTTACACAGAGGAATGAAATTGGTCAGAGTACCTTTCACAGGTGACAGCCTCATATCTAGTTCTCAAGAGAGCTGTTTCATGGGTGCTTCTGGCACTGGGATAAAATATTTACATACACTGACTACCTGCTTCGTGCTTCCCATACTGTAACCAGGTGAGCGCTTCTGTCCCAGTTGTGCTTTCCAATCATTTCCCTACACAAAGCTACATTTTTTGTACAAACCAACCTTCAGGCCTGAGGCACCTTTACCCCTCAAAACATACTGCAGCTATGAGTTAAAATAGAGCAACTTTGCAAGACTGATTTCCCCATTTTTCCCTTCTGGAAGCTAACCCCTGGGATGTGCACCACAACCACCAGCACAGGAGAGGTGTCAGAGCTGAGGATGACACAGACAGGCTCAGATCCCTTCACACAGATCATGCTGAGTGGTTCAAAATTGTGTGGCCTGGCCAAGGGAGGAATTGCTGTTTTTTAAGGTATTATGCTGTGGTCTGTTTGAGGTTTTATAAGTATAATGGTTTAAGCTGACCCCTTCAAAATGGTCTTGAGGAGTTGTTTGGGTTTTTTTCCTGATCTTTAAATACTTCAGAGTTCCCCAAGCTGAGCGGATGGATGAGAGAAGCTCCTTGTGGTGTAGGTCTGCCCTGGGTGCCAGCTGGGGCTGAAGGAGGGGACAGCTCCACCTCCGAGTGCTTCACTGCCTTCTTTGCTATGACAATGTAGTTCTTGCAGGTGTTCCAGGTAATGCATATGCTGGTCTGAGGCCATGTGTTTTATTATGTTTTCTAATCGAACCATCTATTTTTGTGGGCAATGGGTTCTGTAACTCCTTCTCACAGGTATTTTGCATTAATGGATCATTTACTCTGCTTGCTCCCTCCATCTACCCTTATTTAGATCAGGTGACTGAAACCAATAACATTTCTCAAGACTACAGGTGAGGTTCAGGGTCATTATGATGTTGATACTCAGCCACACCTGTGAGAGTTCTTAGTGAGCTTCAGGTGATGTGCATGAAACTGTGGGTGAAGTTTCCAGGTGGCAGTTACACCTCTTTTGTAGTTGAAGGCCAAGTATCCAGAAGCTACTTTCATTTTGGTTTTGTGCTGGGAAGAAGTTTCAGGATGGAGAGTGATAAGCATCTTAACCTTGTCAGGAAAATCCACAAATGCCAGAGGTTCATGTCGAGAAAGGAGACAGAAGAGTCCTTCAACTTTATTCAAATAAAGGGAGAGAGTCCACTGGGGCACACACCTGTGGGGTTTTCCCTCTCTCAGGGTACCGGAGAGCGCAGCCTCCTTTTATCCTAAACTGATACCTAACTTGGGCCAAAGTTACAAGATGCCTATATAGCTTGAGTTATAAGATACCAGTATAACCTGAATCATAACTCTCTATATCTACACCAAAATTACAAGATGCCTGTATAACCTGAATCATAACTTTCTATACAATGTAATAGCTAGTATATGGTTAACTAGTTGCTTAATGCTTAAATAAATGGAAACTCGCCAGGTGAATAATCTCAAAAATAGACAAGAATAACTATATTGGGAAGCAGCAGGATGTACTAATGAGAAATTGGCAAATGTAAAGCAAATTACCCAAAAAATTGAGAGTTTAGACCGGTTAGATCCAGAAAGACCAAGGAATACCCTAACTGCACATGCTCTGAAGACAAAGTTGAAAAATTCAAACGTGAGGAAGACCTTGAGCATTCATCGAAGAAGACCCCAAGACCACCTAAATTGGGGAGGTGCAAGTGCAGTACAGAAGAACTATTTATAGCTATGAGATAACATTATGTAAATTTCAATGCATATGTGATGATGTTATAACGGCACAGCAATGTTAAGCAATAATTACTGTATAAATAAACCACAGCACATGACAAGGTCGGGTGAGTTAGGTGGAGATATCCCCCTCATCACCAGCGCTGCAATAAACACCTGCTCTACAGACATTGGATTTATGGGGATTTATTTGGGGGGATATGGGGATTTATTTCCAGCCTTTTTTGGGGCATCAAAACTCCCGGCCACATGTCGCTTTCTTCCTTTCCCCATTGCCTGAGGTACCAGGAAGGCACAGCCTTCCCGAACCGCCCACCCCATATCCCTCCTTGAACCTACTGTTTTACCCCAAAGTTCAGGAGTTCAGGCTTGTGCAGACCCTTGTCTGTTTGAGGAGCCAAGCTGCCTGGGCTCTGCAACAAACCTGCTGCCCAAAGCCAGTAGAGACATTAAGAGCCATTTCAAAGATGTTAACACCCATACCTTCACCCATCAAACTATTTGTAAAGACATTAGAACACATCTTCCCTCTCAACCTCTTCCTTCCCGTGGGGAAAAACCTCACCTCTTTTCCTTGGCCTTGTTCCCCAAGCTAAGTGCAGCTCAGTGCCTTCAAAAGGAGCGACTATTCTTTGAGCCTGCTCTTTTTCCTCACAAAAGGAAGAATTGTTGCAGGATAGATGCTAATGTCTTCTAGTAATGCGTTAAGTAGTGCAGCTTAACACCTGATAATGACGTGAACAGCCTGTGAGTCTGTGTAAAGCTAGTGTTTGCCAGGATGAGCGAGCTCCAGATGCTGGCTGGGGAAGAACCCTAGTCAAATGCCTAGTCCCAGTGCAAGAGCAGGCACAGCTATTCCTGGAGGAATTCCCCAGGCCTGTTCTTGAAACCAGCCTATCCTGGAAAATGTCTTATCTCCATAAATATCTGTAACACTTCTCTCGTAAAAAAGCTGTAATTTTTATGTATGTTTGGGTGGGGGTTCTTTTTTTGTTGTTGTTTGTTAGTTTGGGAGTGCGAGGGGGAGAAGGTGTTCCTGGTTCCCTTACTTTCTTTTTCTGTTTGTTTCTGGGTTTTTTGTTTGCTTTGGTTGGGTTGTCATCTTCTTTAATTAAAGCTCTCTGTGCACTGCGAAAGAGATAGAATAGAGTAAAACTGAAGCAAGGCAACAAAGATGGTTTGCAACAACCTTTCCTTTTCGACTTGCCCACTTGCTCAAGAATCAGTGTTGGGGAGACGTGGTGGTGTTTGCTTTGATTTAAAAATCTGTCTGAGGCCGAGAGCTCCTGCCGGTGACGAGGGCTTGCTTGTGCTGCTGCAACAACGGTGCTCAGTGATGAGGAGAGTATGTGGGACAATCCCTGTGCTTATGGCCATTAGCCAAACACGCAAATGGTCAGTGATGAGGATGGAATATTGGAAAATTCCTGTGTTTTCGGCAGTTAACCAAGCACACAAGTAGCCAGGGACAAGAATGGGATATTGGGAAATTCCCCGTTTGCTTTAATTAGCCAAACAAACGGGTGGCCGGTGCCAGGTGCGATGCCGGGGCTGAATGCCCGGTTCGGGGCGATTTCCGAACGGCGCGGTGGCCGGTGCCCGGTGCGATGCCGGCGCTGAATTCCCGGTTCGGGGCGATTTCCGAAGGGCGCGGTGGCCGGTGCCGGGTGCGATGCCGGCGCTGAATTCCCGGTTCGGGGCGATTTCCGAAGGGCGCGGTGGCCGGTGCCGGGCGCGATGCCGGCGCTGAATTCCCCGTTAGCCGCAGCTCCCCGGGCGCGGGGCTGCAGTTGCGCAGCGCGGCCGCCGGAGGGCGGTGCTGCCCGCGCGGCGCGGCCCTGAGCGGTTACGGAAGGCAGCCGGAGTTTCGCGTTTGCCGCTGAACGAGATGGGCAGTTAAAAATTTATACTGTTTATTATTTCTTCATGTGTTTACAGTGATGTAAGCGGCGAAGTAGCTGATTTATCTTTATTTGTCAATTTGATGGACACGTGCGTGAGTAGGGAGCTCGTTTCCCCGCTGATGCACGGCTTGTACAATAGGAGATAGTAGTACACATCACTTGCTGGATGCTACCTGCCAAACCTGTCATTAAGATTTCAGGTATGCTTTTCTACAGGCAGAGTAAAATGGCTGGAGGCAACAGGATCATTTTTGGGGGCGATGTGTGGTAATGAGTTTACTTGCTCCTTTTGTGCTGGATGGCTGAGAAGCAATAACAATGCCCGAAGTTTGAAAGTTTGTGTGCCCTCAAGTATGATGTTACACTGTAGTTTTCTCGACTGGTAAGAAAATCCTGAACAAAATTGGTTTGGGAGTTTTCTTGTAAAATATACTGTGGGTAAAACTCTACAGGATATAGTTTTGTTTATCTAGCTTAAATATAAACAATCTCATTTTCATAATGTGTGAAATTTCTCTGTTTTAAATGGAGTGTTCATCTGCTTCGTTTGGAAGTGTCAGTTCTCATACATGATGACAGAAGTGCATTAATAAAGCAGTCAGGAACAAAATGCCAGGGCCTTCACATTCTGTCTCTTGACACCCTGGAAATCCTAGTGTTTAGTTTTCACTTACTATAGCAGATTGCATAAGTATTGAAAAGAAATGCACCTAATCCTGAAATGCACTTTTGACCCCTTGTCTTTGACCCCGACACATCTTGACATTGACAATAAAATTCTGGCAGTTTTGCTGGGTTCAGTAAAGGCAAGTTTGCAGAGGCAGACAGGAAATCCATTCCTACTCTGTAGATTTATCACAAAAATGCCGAAAGCAAACAACAAAGCAAGTTTGCTTTACTGGAAACAAACTCACACCTTTGCTCTTTCAAAGATCCTGTTTACAAGTTAAAGCCATGGCTCAGACTGTCTTTCTTCTTAAACTACCAATCTATAGGTGCTGCCTGAAGGCACTTGCAAAGGAAAAGATCAGGAGATATCCTGCTGCTATCATGGTCTAACAGAAGCACTTGATGTTCTGAATACTGGATGATTGTGTTTCAGTAGTCTGAGAGCCTGGAGAGCTGAAGCTGAAATGGAGGCACAGGTGTGCTGTCACCAGCAAAATGATTGCTGTGTGTAGAAAAACTCCAACTGAAGTTACCCAGACCAATACAAATCTTTCTGGTGCAAAGTGCATTCTCAATAAGCCTGTTAATGGGCTATATCATACAAAGATTCCAAAAAGGTCAGTTGAAATGACTCTTGATGTTACCTTCCTCAAAGGCTCTGCCCACATTTGGAATAGAGCTGTGTTTGAAAATGGTGTTGAGGCACAGTTTGAGTTCATCTCTAGCTGTTCCGTTAGCAGCCTGGCAAGAGCTTGGATGAGATGTTAGAAACGATATTTTCTTCTTAGAGGAGGAGAGGAAGACTTTGAATTTTGTTAGATTTGAACAAGGTGCTGTGAGGCAGAAGTAGCTTTATTTTTTAAAATATTTATTTACTTCTATTTCCTTTATATGACTGGGTTTGTTTTAGACATTTTTCTGTGTTACAGGTCATGGATAACACAAAATTCATCGTGGATTGCTTTAAAGACTGTTGTCAGCATGGCTTTCCTTCCCAGAATAGACCCAATCTGTATTGGGACAGAATTAAATAAAATCACTATAGATTGTGAAACAGACCTAGCAATGAAAGTGTGTTATGAGAACATGACAAGAAGTTGCTCCTGTCACATGGTGGCTGTGAAAGTTAATGCACAGAAGGAAGAAAGTGCTGAAGGGGTAAAGATGTAGATTTGTTATGCTGGCTAGAAAATGAATGCAATAAGTTTGTAGTACAATTGGGAAGAAAAAACAAGTATTTTGGTGCCCAGTTCTGTGCTCTGTTTGCTGGCAACAACTAATTTGCATTTTGACACTCGAAGAAAGTGGTACATGGAGGTGACTTGTTAGGATTGCTGATAACTTGTCAGGTTTCCACTGGCCACTGCTGCTGGTACAGTTTCTGGTGTGAAACTCCATTTTAAATATAGAGACAGATATATTAAAAAGAAGTAAAAAATCCTCGTTTTCCTTTCTGTCCAGGAAATTGCTGTTAACACTTTTTTTCGAACTGTTTCCTCTTTCCAGAAGATGTTTTTACAGCCAGTGAAGTAGGCAGCATGGTGTAGTCAGGATACCGAAGAGAAGAGAAGCTCCAAACTTTATATCCATGGAAGCTGCGGTCAGCTGCTTTTTACTTTGCATTACCTTTTGCTGGCTGGTTCTGCATCATCACTCCCTTAAGCGAGTGTGTTTATTACATTCTCAGTTATGGAACTTTTTATTTGCAGTGAAAGATCACCTACAAATATAATGGAAATGTAAGAGTATTGTTACAATGCCTCACTTAAATATTTGCTCAAGAACAGGTGCCTTATCTTTAAAATCCTCTTGATGGCAGTGAAGCCTTAGATATATATAGTCAGAGCCTTTTCTTTCGGGTACCAAATCCTATTATCTAGGTTAGCTCATCTGTATTCAAAAGATCAATGTTGCATTATTACAAAGATCCTTTCAAGTGTAAAAAGGATGGCACTTCATTACAGAAAGTAAAAGAAACTAATCAAACTTTCTTGGTGAAATCATTGACTTTTTAAAGTAAAGGGCAAATTTAAGAATTTGAAAGTCCGAAATGTAAGAGTCTTACAGTTGAAGCTCTGTGCTGCTCCAACTTAAATCTTCTGTAGCACAGTACTTGGATTTTCATATAATCTGGAGAAGAAAGTGGTGTGATGTAACTCTCCTGATGGCTTCTGGCTAAGCCAAGTTGCCATTTGCCCTGCTGCAATCTGATATTCTATGTTGCTTAGAAAGTATCCAGTGTGCAAAGAGGGTCTTTGCTTGAGAGAACAGATGAGATAATCTCTTTGTTGAGGACAGTTAGGTTATGCCTTAGCACTGTGCAGATATTCAGTTAATCTGAAATCATAACGGGTTTTAGTCCTTGTCTAGGCTGTCTTTTAGCTTTGTGCAACTTGTAATAAATAATCAGCTATATTTTCCCCTTTTTGTTATGTTTCATTTGTGGAAGGACACGACAGAGTTGTACATTTTCCTGATTTATTTCCGATAGCTAGATCTCCTGTCTCATGCCTCTTCCTTGTAGCTTTCCAAATGCTCTGTTACAGAAATGGTTATTACTGCTTTACATTGGCTGAGGATAGATCCAGGACAGAATTGACCAGTGAGCTTCCACTCCTCAGTGAACTGGTACTGATTAGCAGCTCCTCTGTAAACATCTCACTGTGAGTATTGGTAATCACTTTTTTCCCCCTTTTGCTTATTTTCTTGCCTGATTAGGTGACTTTTGTATTTCAGCAGCCATTGGTAGGCTTTGCCATTGAACATGCTGCTCAGAATTCCCTTTTGGTGGCTGCATGCTCAGTTCATTTTCGTGAATAAATGTCTAGCATCTGATCATCCACAGAAATGAATATAAATGGATTATGAATGCAGCCAAATCAAAATTCAGCTTTAGTTTGCATGCATATTCATGAACGTTTCTTCTCACCACCTCCTTTCTCACAGACACAGTGAAACTGAGTTGCCAAAGGTCAGTGCAGTAGGAGATCCCACCAGCACTTAAAGCAGATCAGTCCAACCAACTTGTACCGGTTTGCACTTTGAACTCGATTCCTGCTTCTCCATCACATCTCAAATAGTCTTAGGTTTCCTTGGTGCAGGGAATACTGAACTGGCTGCTTTGTGGTCAAGGTGAGGTATTGGAGACTGCAACCCTGAAATAAATTGTAATGAACATGATATTTGATAATCCAATTACTCTGTCCTCAGTACTTCAAGTTAATGGTGGTTGCTGGAGAAAACTGAGCATAAAGTAGTATTTACCTCAAGGAGAGAAGGAAACATCTTTCCATATGTATTAGGATGGGTTCACCTCAGGATTTCTTGAGATGAGCTCAGCTGGTTGGAGCATAGTGTTAAAAATGCTGAGGTCCTGGGTTGGATCCCTGTATGGGCCATTCACTTGAGCTGAACTCGGTGAACCTTGTGGGTCCCTTCAAACTCAGAATATCCTGTAATTCTCTGTATTTCTGGAAACATCTGGTACTGTTTGTATCAGAGATGAGGTGCTGGATTAGATGAGCACTGGATAGTTGTGGGGTTTGTAGTTTTTTTTCTCTTTCTGGAAATATTGGCAACATATGTATTGCATAGGTTGTGCAAATCTATCAAGGGTAGAAATGTGTATTGGGCTGAGGTTTCACACTATTAACTATGCCATTGGGGAAGATTCGTAAGAACGCATACAAACCTAGTTAGCAATTATTAGGTTATTTCTGGGAAATAATGGAAGACCACAAAAAACTAATTTCTTTTCTTTAGCGGTGATTGTATTTACAGTCTGTAATGTGGTTTCTAAATTACGTTAGATGTGCTTTTTTCCCCTACTCTTCTTTTTAATTATTATTTTTGGTGGGTGTTTACATTTTATCTAGTTTGCTGAGGCCATGTAACAATTCTGTTACAAGTGTCCTTGACACTGTTGGCCCAGAACAGAACATACTAAAAAAAAGAAATAAAAGTATCTTACTTTTTCCCCCTATGGCTTCTGTTTGCCATTTCTGTCACTTATATTGCAGGTTTAGAGGATGCAGAACTAAAATCCTCTGCCATTTTACTGTGACTTAGGAAGGCTAAAGTAGATTGCATAAAGCTATCAAGCCAGATTACAAGTTCTTTTATAGGGCCATTTTCCTTACATTTCAGCATTTTATTTGCTCACCAACTGTTTTGACTGATTCATCATTTCATGTGTTGATTTCAAGGGAAACATTGTGCTTGATCCAAAGAAAGACACAAATAAATGTGAATTGTATCAGTAGCATATTTTTTTCAGGCTCAAAGTAGTCTTAACTAGTCTTCTGCAAGAATTTAGAGGAAAACAAGTTGGATGGTTGTCGTGGTTTGACACTGGCTAAAAGACAGTGCACCCACGAAAGAGCTACTCACTCATTCTCCTCTGCTATAGTTGAGCCGAGCAGGGGGAAAGAAAAACTAAAAGACTCACGGAGTGAGATAAGGATTAGGAGAGAACACTCTAAGGGCAAAAGAGGCTCAGAATTTAAAAGGTATAAAGAAAAGTGTATTAAGAGAATTAAAAGAGGATAATGAGAACTAAAATAAACCGCTAGAATACCGTCTGCCTACCCTCCTCCCTCTTCTTTCCTTCCCACCAACAGTGCAGGGAGACAAAACATGGGGGTTTTAGTCAGTTTGTCACTTCTGAAAAATCTTTCTTCAGTTCACTTAGGGAGAGGAGTCTCTTCTGCTATGCTGTGCGGTCCTTCCTACAGGAGACAGTTCTCTGGGAACTTTTCCAACGTGGTTCTAATTTTCACGAGTAGCAGTCCTGCCCAAACCTGCTGCAACATGAGTCCCTCCCATGGGCAAAGCAGTCTTCCCACAACTGTTTTTTGTGGGCCATTTGGTTCCTGGGGTACAGTCTTTAAAGGATGAGCTGTTCTAGTATAATAGCAAGGGTCTTCTTCCTCTATCCCTGGAAGCAAGGGTTCTCTCTCTGTTCAAGCCTTTCACCAGATCACAGCTTCTCAGCATCCACATGCTCCAGCATGAGTATTTTTTTCTCAGGGGCTGCAGGTGAATTCTGCATCCCCCATGCACTTAATGGATTACAGGGAAACAGTTTGTTATATTATAGTCCTCACCACGGCTTGCAGAAGAATCTCAGCTCTGATGCTCGGAGCACCTCCTCCTCGCCCTCCCTCTTTTGCATCGACCTAGGTGCCTCTATGTTGTTCTCACATGTTTTCACCTTTTCCTTTTCTCTGACTCAGGAGGGAATTGGTGTCCGTAGGTTCGTTTGTCCTCAAGTTCTATCAATTGAAAAGGTTTTATAGAGTTTTGCAACGCTGAGATGTTGATCTTGTCTGGGCTCCGCATCAGGGAGCTGCTCGCCGTGCCTCTCACTGCTGGTCACGCGCTCCCCGCCAGCACCGTGTGAGCTCCGCCGGCTCCACTCAGCGCCTCTCCCCATGCAGGGCGCCGAAAAGAAGAAAAGCTGCTGCCGTCGCTTCTGCCCTTCTGTCGGCAGCATGGCTGGCTAAAAGTGGCCAAGCAAATAAAGTTCATTGTGAGCCATTCCGAGATGGCAGCGGCCGCATGACACTGCCCTGACCGCACCGCCCCGGCTGCGCGGTCTCGGCCGCACGGCCGCTCGAGGCACCGGGATGGCCCCCGATGGCATGGCCTAGCGGCCCCACTGCAAAGGCGCCCAGCGGCCCCCTCGGGAGGGGGACCGGCAGCCCCCCCACCACCCCTCCAAGAAGAGGAAGAATGAGGATTCCTGCAGTTGTTTTCATTCTTAAATATGTTATCATACAGTCGTTACCAGCTTTGCTAATTGGCTTAGCAGTCTGCCTATTTCGGAGCCAGCCAACAATTGGTTTTGCCAGGCACAGAGGAAGCTTCTAGCAGCTCTTCACAGAAAAAATCACTTCCATGGCTGACTTCTTCCCTTCTCACCAAAAATCAAGGCATGCAAAACCAACACAGTGGATTTTTTTTCCCTATAAATGCATGATATTGTTATCCATCCTTTGTAGTATATAACCCTACTTACAAAGATATTAAAAATATTTTCTGTATTTCTAGACATCTTTTTCTGACTTAGAAAACTGACTTGTACAAAACCTAATGAAGACCAAGATAGACACAGCTGGCAAGTGAATTTATTTCATTTCATAGTAAATAAAGCTATGATTTTTGACTATTTGTATTTTAATATAAGAAATTAATCTTCTACCTAGTTTTTTACTTCTTAGACTTATTGACCACAGCTTAAAATTTGTCCTGGAACTGCATGACTTTTCTTCTTGTGTCTTGGTATTTCTGGTGCTGTATCCCATGTGAATTAGTACAGGTAACTTCTGCCAGTGGTACATGGAACTAGGGCACTCCATTGTCAGAGGATTTTGCTTGAAAAGAGTAGGATATTTCTGTATCTCAAACCCTTAATATCAGCTTTACTGTTGGAAAGCACTGTATTTTAATAAAAAAATTCAAAAAGTTCATTCCTTGGGTTCAAAAGTCACTACTTGGAGTGTTTGTGGCGTTATAAAAACTCTGTGCCTGATGGGTTTTGAAAACATGAAGATCATGTGTATAGTTCATTTATATCAGATCTTCATTTTGTTCAGCCATGCCCTTTCCTTGGTGTTTTAGTTCTATGTCAGGGACCAGCTACCCTGGCATGCACAACCAGCACAGGCCAAATCCCTAACAGCTCGATTTTCTATTCCATATGCATTGGTGACGGAGTTTAGAGTACAGTCCCAAAATACCTTTAATTCTGGTTAAGACCTGTGTCTGACTAAAGTTAATTTTCTTCTTCGTTATGATTTTGACTCATGTGGCCCTGAGTGCATCTGGGTTTCCTGTTAATCCGTACAAAAAAAAAGTCACGCTGATGCATCCGCATATTCTATTAAGCCTGTCTTCCCATCACTTTATCTCATTAACTGCTTGATCAATGTCAAAAAAAGAATAATCTTTCATTAGCTCTCAACTTCAAAAGACTCAGATTTTCAGATCAAACAGTTTCTCAACAGCTGTATAAAAGTCTTTAAATCCAAGAGGTTAACTTCAAAGAACACCTTGTGGGTGTTCTGAAACCAGTTGACAAGTAAACAGTAATTTATGACCAAAGATATGCATTAATGAAATGCCTTTAAAACCATGGGTAATTTTAGTCTTCCCCTTTTGATTCTAGTGGGCAGTTCCTAGACTGACAGCGATACAAGTGGATGGCTTAATTAGCCATGGAGCAAGCAATAATGTTCCGGGGTTTTTACTGTAACGTTCTACCAACATGCTTAAAATATGCTTCATTAGGAATGGGAAGCTACTCCCAGAAAAAAGGGGAGCTAGGACTTCGTTTTCACTTGCTTGTAGGCCTTTCTGTCATGGCTGGTCAAGTTAAATTTCATGGGCTGATGTGTGGAGCCGTAAAGCTTATCAGCAGCTGATGTTCTAAGGGGTAGTGAGTGGGAAGCTGGGAGGAAAACTCGATTTTTTTGTGCTCTTCCATACCCATCTTATAGGGTAATAGTATAACGATTATTACTTATTCCATGACTCAAGAGGTCTAACTGTTCCGTGTCCGGTGGTGCAGAAACTCAGGAAGTGATTGGGGGAGAACGCAGAAAAGTGGTGGTTGGGAAGAGAATGTGGGCCTTATTTGCCCCATATGCAAGTCTTGCCTCTTTCCAAATGCTTGACTGAGAGTATCAAAGGAAAACTAGTGCTTTCGAGAATGGTCTGCCTAATTTATTCCTTTCCTCTGAGATTTGAAACCCACACCTTAATACAGTGTTGGGCATTCTGGATGTTTTAAAGAGATTAGAAATCCAAGCCTAAGGAAAGAAAAACAGTAAAGGCCATATCAGGTCACTGCTTCTGACATTTGTGATTGTATGATCCTGAAAGGAAACACCTGAATGATATTCTTCTGGAAGACAGATAGTAGTGTGTCCCTCTATGTGGATGGAGGAGGAGAATACTGCTTTTAGTTAGGACTGTTTCAAGTTTCTGCAAATATTTATTCTGTTGCACAAATAATTTTCTCCATGCCTTATTTTTATTACTATATATTATATTAATTATATACTAGGCATTATTTTATTAATGATTATTTTAATTATTTGGACTTTGCCTTAACAGCTCAATCTTGTGCAAAAGTGAAGGAGGGGAAAAAAATTTCTTCCATGATAAATGCGTACTCAAAAGTGATTGTGAAGTGAGATACCAACTGTACTGGTTTGGGCTGGTAGAGTTAATTTTCTTCACATTGGCTGGTATGGGCTGTGTTTTGGATTTGTGATGGGAAAGGTGCTGATAACACAAGGATATTTTAGTTATTGCTGAGCAGTGCTTGCACAGAGTCAGGAGCTTTGCTGCTTCTTGCACCACCTCACCAGTGAGGAGGTTGAGTGCACAAGGAGTTGAGAGGGCACACAGCAAGGACAGCTGAACCCTAAATGACCAAAAGGATATCCCACACCATACAGTGTTATGTTCAGCATATAAAGCCAGGGGAAAAGGGAGGAAGGAGAGGGGAGGTGTTTGGGATGGTGACATTTGTCTTCACAAATCACTGTTACGCAGGTTGGAGCCCTGTTTCCTGGGGAAGGCTGAATTCCTGCCTGGCAATACAAAGTGGTGAATAAATTCCTTGCTTTGGTTTGCTTGTGTGCATGGCTTTTGCTTTGCCTGGTAAACTTTCTTTATTTCAATCCCAAAGTTTTCTCAGAGTTCCTGCTCCCATTCTCTCCCCCATCCCACCAGTGAAGGGAGGCTGTGAGTGACTGCTGAGGCTGAGTTGCTGGGTGGGGTTAAACCAGCTTATCAGAACCATAATGATGCCATTGCTGGAACAGAGTGAGCAGAGAAAAGATTTAATCTAAGACAGTTCTGCTCAAGAAAACCTTAGGCAATTTTACCCATAGGAATATTTTTGAGATGAGGATCATGGGACAAACATATAAAAGTCTTTCTCTCTTCTTCTTTAGTCTTTCAGACCTATAATATTCTAGATACTAGAGTGAGCAGAAGTAACCCATTACGTTCCATGGTAGCACAGCAGAAATTATTTCAAGCAGTGATAAGTCAAATATTCTCATATGTGGAATGAAGATTTCTATGCTTGAGGCTGACCATGATGAGCAGGGAAAGGTGGTCCTACATAGTGGATCCTGTAACCTCGGGACCCACCCCTACAGCTGCTTGCTGATGTAGAGGCTCTTAACTGGGTTTATGACAAAATAATTAAGTAAAAGGTTAAACCCATTTCTAACATAAACTGAATCCAAACACCTCTTGGCTGAACAGTACATCAAAGATTATACCTTCTTCAGATTCACCCCTAGAGTTATGTAGTCCAAACAATGTAAAATAAAGCTCCTGATCTGTGGCATATGGCAATAAAACAAACATCTGGATTTACTTTTTTCATAATATTGATTTCGAATTGAATTGAAGAGGTAGCATGTGAATTGTCAGTGAATAAGGTGCAATTCAATGTACTTGTTTTCTGTTCTTCAGAGAGCTGGGCTTTGCCAACTTAAAGTATTTTAGTCAGTCTGAACAAAGAAACAGACAAATCTTAAATAACACACAAAGGCATGATTTAGGTGACTCAGTTGGACGGTGTTTTCATAAAAATATGAGACTGTGGATGATTGATTAGCAGTTTAGTAGCATTAGGATGATTTTTAGCAGTTCATATGTGTGGCATAGTGGAGGGGGTTGGTGTTTTTTGTTGTTGTTTTCTCTTTTTTGCTTCTGAGTTGTACTGGAATGTAAGAATTTTCACATGAATGGTTGCCATCTGCAGAGTGACTGGTTCTCATTGCTTTCAGAGGTATTTATACATTGAGTCTCTTTTGACTAATAAGAAAAAGAATTATATTATCCATTAAAATTTATAAAATTCCTACTAGTGTCAAAAAATATTTGACCTTTCAAAGATTTCCAGATCACTTGTCTGTCCTTCCAGGTGGCCGTTTCGTTATCTGAAGTATGTGTATCTCTTGGGAAAAAGAATAAACCTCTTATACAGTCTTGTTACTCTTGAAGAAGCATCTCTCTGGCTGTTGAAGAGTTGATGCCACACTATGGATGCAAAGTAAAAGTTTAATGGTCTGATTACAGCAAAACTTGTCTATGTGAATTTGTTCTGCTCCTGCGTACTGATCGGCTTCTGAGTGGTGTTTGTAGAAGTTTTGGGGCTATTAGGCCATTTGCAAAGGAGAATTTTGAAGCTTTAGCTGACAACTAAATATCCTAAAGAGTGCCCTCATCTTTGTTTCTACACCCTTACTGTCAGCAGAACTACAGATGTGTTGGGCTTTCCCTCATGGATGCCTTTGTGTTAAAAAAGCTGCAGACTGAAGTGCAGTGTGAAATCGGGTTGGGTGTCTCTCCCTTACTGCAGATCCCTTGAAGTGCCCTTTCTGTGTCCTGTAGCCTCCCAAATAGGTTTTTTCCTGGTCCCCTTTTGTAACTGGCCACGTGTATTTTTTGTCCTCCAGTGACAAGCCAAATCCTTACCTAGTGTTTGGTGATGGACCAGCATTATTTACATGTTGTGTAAAAGAGGCAGTGAGCAGGGAAATAACACTAACATGTCAAGCTTATTGATCTGTGGGCCATTAAGCCTCCAGATTGTTTTTAGTTAGCAACATTTTACAGTGTAAATCATGACACTGCTGAGGTAGGGAGGTGTGGGAGACAGATAAGGTGTCAGAAGTGATTAATTGGTATTCTAGTGACAATGCTAATTTTGTGTGGTGTTGGACTCCTATGTACGTTTCCTTATGTGATGAAAACCAACATAGACTATCCTCCTCCCTCTGCCTTTCATTTAATTATGGTCCATAACAACTAATCCCTTTTCCTAGCTTGAGAGCAACCTTCTCTGAAAGTTTTGTTACTCTTCTCTTGCTCATGTGCTTTGTGAAACTTGGTGGCCCTCCAGTTAAGGCATGAAGACCACACATGTACCATTGCTTGTTCAGAAAAGACCAAAAGCCTTGAGGCAGACAACTGGAAATACTGATCAAGTTCTTTCAAGGTGGGTGTCAGTGTTAAGAACAGATAAAATTGCCTTTCCTACTGCTCTTCACCTGCACAAGAAAGGTACATTCAATTCAAAGCCAGCACGGGATCCACACAGCATAGTACTGTTGTCAGCAGACTCAGCAGAGAGCTCTCAAACTGCTGGTGTTCAAATACTCAAGTAGTCTCTGCTCCTCATGAAGTGGCCCATCCATTTTGCCTTCCAGGCAGGCTGAAGGGGCAGTATTTGAAGGCTGACACCATCCTTGCCTATGCTGCATCTATCTTTTGGATTGCCGGAGAACTTTTATATTCTCTTTCTATCTGCTGCCTTTTTCCAACACTTAAAAACTAAAAACCTTTCAGAGTGTACTTGTCTCACAGCTCACGTGATTGGTCATGTCTAGTACTATCCTGCTGTTCAGTACAGACATGATGACACTGTAGGACAGTGTCGTTCAAATGAAAGAAAAGATCATGTCAGTGAACATAAGGGGAACTTGTAAATGTGTGGTACCCACACAGGAAGAGAGGGATATTAAGGGTAAGCTTGGGCTCAGCATTAGTAAGCAGATATTCAACTGCAGAAGTTGAGTACTCAAAGGCCGTTGAGAGCAGAATGAATCAACAGATGGATCAGTGAAAGTTACTCAGAGGTTAATTCAGCAAATGGATTTCTATGGAAGCTTATTCATATTTTCTCATTTTCATGAGGAGTTTTGCCTGAATAAGCAAGATTGATTTAGCCTGCAGATGTTGCATTACTATTAAAGTTGTTGTTTGCACTATGTGAACTGGACATTTAGATCTCTCAGACAGCTGGGAAAATGTCAGCCCTACCCATGTAATAAATACCATCCATATTGACCTGCTGCAGGACTTTGTTTCCCTTGTTCCTGGACTGCTGAAAGAGACTGTTACTGCCTTCCAGGATAACTGATCTCTTAGGTCAGGCAAAAAACGAATGTATTTGTGTACAAAAGTCACAGATTCAATATGACCAGATATCCTTTGTGTATAAATGCCCAGAAATAGGTTAAATCAATCAAGTTTACTAATGAACATGCTGTGGCAGGACATATCCTCCCCCTCTCTACCATAGATGGTTGGTGCAGATACGGAAGAGATAACCCAGGGGCTGAAAGGCCCAGCAAGGGGTCATCTCTGGCACCAAAAAGGGCTCAAGCCCCAGCTAAGAATCAACACCTTAGTCTGGAGAGCAGATGTGGGAAGAGGTAACAGAAATATTCTTGACTGAGACACACTGTTTTACAAACTATAAAAGACTCACGAATTATCACAGAGGCAGAAGCCTTCTACACACACACCCTGAGAGTGTGGGAGACTTCTCCCCAGAGTTTGGACGCAGATTCCGTGGTTACTTTCCTGGGAATTGAGGGAAAGGATCTCAATGTGTGCCCCATCAACAATTGGATGGTAAAATACATTGGATTCTAAGTTATATTATTTCTTCGCTAGCTGTAAAATTAATGGTACTTTTAACCTCGTGCTGTATATACCTACTAGTAGTTTCTTTTTATTCTTATTCCTGTGTAGTAGATAGTATGTTTTAAGTCTTATGTCTGTTAGTTTTGTGTCTATTAAATAAATAATTCATTCTATAATGGACCAAATCAGCCATTATTAAAGAACTTGCAAACGAAAGTGGGTCTTGAGGTGCTGGCCACCCCAATAAAGCTCCTGCCTGCTGCCGGAGGCCTGGGCAAAAGGCAGAGACTTAGATAAACCCTCACATCCATTTGTGACACATGCCACACAGACGATACCTAGGTCTAGGAAGAAATCTCTTCCTGCTGCATCAATTTATGATATGCTTATATAAGTTTAAATGTCTTTATACTGATGCACAAGAACATCACTGAAATTAGAAAATAAAAAAAGGTAGGCAATCGATGGCCAGGAAGTCTGGAAAGGTTCAGTACTTGGGCTGAGCTCAAGAAAATAGTCTGAAAATATATCCAGAGTTTGTTCAGCATACCTTCAGCATTTTGTGAAGTGAAAAAGCTGAGAAATGTCCTGTTGTTGTCTACATTTTCTTTTTAAGAGCTGAGAACTTGACACTTTAGTGTTTTTGTCTGTGCATGTGCATGTCTTCTTGTCTGTATTTTGAAAAGATGTGTATTGTTTTGTATGTCTGCAATAAGAGAAAGAAAAACATAGGCCACAGCTTGAGAACCACCTGTGAGTAACTTGTTCTTTCATTTTAAGCTCATTTTGTTTTGTGATGTGTTGGCATGTATTGATTACATGGGTAGATTTTCAAGATAATGAGCTAAAGAGATTGAGCAGCACACGCGGTGAGAATAAAACTGTTTGATGAAGAATGATATTTTTAATTTCAACTTAGATGCCACTTTCTTTGTGCCATACTGTCTTTACCTGCTCACTATTTAGTTGCTCTGTTGTAATCTTGAGTCTAAGCAAATCTGAATTTCACATCATAAAACCACTTTTTTCTTGACTTTTTTATTTCTTTTTTTTTTAGTTTTTACTTTCTTACTTTGCTATAGTTTTAAATATAACCTGACTCCTGCATATCCTTCATGGGTTTTGACTGTAAAGTTTGATCTATATTAATTCCAACTAAATGATGTGGAACAGGAGTGGTAGAGATAGTCGAACTCTCTTGGTTTGGGGATGGGGGTGGGGGAGTGAAGGACAGAAATTACAGGAATACTTAATACTGCAGTATAATGCAATCATAAATAATTCATAGAAAAATAGGGCTTTTTCTCACTGCATTTTCTCATGTCGCTGAAAATCTAATTGAACATGAAGAGAAGAACAGCACTAAAATATGTCAATAGGATAATTTGCAAGAGACAGAATATGCCTTTTCACAGGGGCATAGTGAACTTCAGCAAAAATACCCACCAAATTGAAGATTGCTGCCTATCTTTTTAGGTTGTTTAATTTAGTACTATGTTTTACATCTTGTTTATCTTTTTTTTATTCTTCCCACTTACTTTTTTGTTGTTATTGTTCCAAAATGAATTAAGTAAATAAAATTGTTTAAACTGTCAGAGGAGTTACAGGGAATGTACTTGAAAAGGTTGTGAAGGGTGATAATGTTAAATATGATAGTCTCCACCCTGATTTGGACATTTAGGCTTGCTGTTTGACTAGGCTGATGTCTGGTGCCAGGGGCCACAAACAATAAATCAGATTTTTTTCCCTACCATTTTTCTTTCTTGCCAAGTTTCATAGTTAAAGGCTGTGGCTTATGGGATGGGAGACTTCAATCTTTGTGGCTCCATTTGCTCTAGTGGAGATGGAATGACTTCTTGCTTATATAGAATTGATTGAAGTAAAATGAACACAAGTTGAAGGAAGCGAAGGAGAAAAATACATTAAGTGCTGTGTGTTATACCCTGTAGGAGAGGGAAGGGAGTTACAATAACTTCCTCTGCCATAGGAGTTTTATAATTCATATCTATGAGAGAATGTCCTGGATTGACCAAGTCATTTGGGAAATGATTTTCAGTCCATGCAGTTGACTTTGCTCAACTTTGCTTAAACTACTGAGTATTCTGTGGAGCTGTGACTGGAGTCCCTGGTACACCTTCTAATTGCAAGGGGTAGTACTGTTTTTATGCGCTCTGATATTTTGTGTACAGTGCACCAGCATGTTCTGCTAGGGCTGTATGTGATTCCGGGGACCTTTAGCAAAAAGATGAAACACTGGAGTTGGCTGAATTTCTGCCTCACGAAGCACAGCAATTTGGTGATTTCTACCACCACCAACCTCTGACCCGCCTTCCTTTAACTGCTCCTTCTGTGCCAGGGCGCTCTGCCGGCCTTTTTGGGGAGGAGGAATGACTGTGGTAAAACCAGAACAGAGGCTAGGTCCATTCTGCATGGTGAGAGGAAAGATGTGTGCTTATGTCTTTACAAATAGTTTGATGGGTGAAGGTATGGGTGTTAACGTCTTTGAAATGGCTCTTAATGTCTCTACTGGCTTTGGGCAGCAGGTTCCTTGCAGAGCCCAGACAGCTTGGCTCCTCAAACAGACAAGGGTCTGCACAAGCCTGAACTCCTGAACTTTGGGGTAAAACAGGAGGTTTAAGGCGGGATATGGGGTAGGCGGTTCGGGAAGGCTGTGCCTTCCTGGTACCTCAGGCAATGGGGAAAGGAAGAGGGCAACATTGGGCCGGGAGTTTAGGACAAAAGGAGGCTGCGCCCACCGGTACCCAGAGAGAGAAAAACTCTGCGGGTGTGCGTCCCGGTGGACTCTCTCCCTTTATTCGAATAAAGTTGAAGGATTCCTCTGTCTCCTTTTTGGACATCAACCTCTGATGTTTGTGGATTTTCCTGACAATGGTGAGTCTGAGCGTTTGGGTGATGCTTTGAAGAAACTGTTGCTAAGTCTGAAGATGAGTTCTGCAAAGGATAACTAATATAGTATAAGCTAGTTGGTGGAATTAGAATTTGCAGGAGCTGTGCTACTGTTTGTGAGCACTTGAAGTGCTCTTGCAAGCCTCTGGAACCACCACAGTTGCTCCACCAAAGCCCTGAGCTTAGTACGGCACATGCTTATTCCCCACGTAGCTGCACATTGCCGATTACCCAAAACAAAAAAAGAACTCCTCTGTCAGCTGTTTTCTCCCCCAGTCTTGCCACAGTGGAAATTTTAATGAGGTGACAGAAAATTTTGAAATCCTGATTTGCAACGTGAAAGACGCAATGCCAAATCTTGTTTGGCTTTAAAAGTAGGCTGAACTGCTTTTTGTGAAACTATCTCTAGTGCTCTGTAGTTCAGTGCAGTAATGTAGCTCTGCTAGCCTTGCTTCAGCTGTGCCATGAAGAAAAACCTGAAAATAATGAAGAGAATGACTGTAGGTGTATTACTTATACTGCAGCTCTGCCATGTGGTGTTAGTGTCTACAGCAGGAATTCTATGGCTTTTACACGGTTACAACTAGATGTAGACAAGACCACACTAAGTTCTCTCCCTCGTCTTCTGCCTTGCGTGGTTTTTTGGGTTGGTTTTTTTGTTTTGTTTTGGGGTTTTTTTGGTTTTTTTTGGTCTTCGATACTTACAATTTCTTATGTTATAAATGAGTTTTAACTATTATAGATGAATTTGGGGTCACTGAAATAGGTTATATTAACGAGTTAATGATGTTGGGTTCGAGGATTTGGTTAGTTGGTGTTCTTGGTTTTAATTATGTTGAAGCTGTTAAATGACACGTACTGCACTGGGAATAATATCCATAAGTGGGATTATTTATATTAGGGAGAGATGTTTCTAGATTGTTCCAAAAGGAGAGAGCGATGTCATCCAGAATGCAGATAGGACTAAGCGAGAATCAATCAGGAGAGACCCCTAGAAGATGAGTGGATAGGAATGCACCAGATGGACGAGCCAATCATATATGGACAAATGAGCCAATAACACGAGGGATCCAAAAAGGACCCATGGGTGTAAAGGACTGGGGTATAAAAATGGATCAGGTGCTTTGCACCAGGTCCTCTTTCCTTACTGCACCTGTAAGGGGGAGCACCCGGCGTGCGCGAGCTGTTCCTAAGTCTGCCTTGTCACGAGGGGCTGCGGGCTTATCTCAAACCCCTGCTCTTGGCTGTTGGTTAATAAAGCGATTCATTTTCGTCGAAGTTGGGAGTGAGTTGTGTTGTTCACCCCATCACCACCTCTCCCTCTCGCACCTTCGATGACTTGTATTGTGTTTTAAAAGTCAGTTTAGGCATTACATTAAGTTAGGCTCCATGGCAGCCTGTCCCTCTCCCGGCAGCGCTGCCAGGCGGGGGCCACAGCGGCAGAAGCACGCACCCTGCTCCAGCCCTTCCCTGCTGACTGCTGCCGCACTCTGTCAAGTGCTCGGCTATTGTAAGCATACTTGAGCTTGCTGTAACTGCCCTTTGTTTCAGTCAAGGGACTGGTAATTACTCCCGTGGGCCAAGTCTTTTACTTTCGTACTTTGATTGAAACCAGTAATTTATTGTGGTAAAATCGTCAGACTTTCTGCAGTGTTTACAGATAAGCTTTCAGTGTGACAGTCATTTAGTCTACCCAACCATCCATATATTAAGATATTGCACATTTTCCCTTTCTACGTTCAGACAAATCAGCTGCTGATTTCAGTTTGATTACATGTCAGTTTATGGAGATCACCCTATGAGTTCACTTCTGCTTGGAGCAAGAGCACTTTTTGTTGTGCCTGTGCTAGGTTTTTTTTGGGCTGTTGCAAATTACCGGTGTAAAACTCATTAATAAAGTGAACTAAATACTTTTATGCGTACTTTATTATTAATCCCTTTTTCTTATCACTGCATAAAAGTATATACCACTGCTTCATGAGATTTTTTAAATATTAGTGGTTTGGAACCTATCGATATTTGCTTTATCCGTTATTTACAAAGTATCAGATAGAGTTCATTTACAGAAATATAAACATTTTGGTTATTGCCAAGTTTTCCTAGTAACTAAACATCTGAAGTCTGAGAGTGCTTTAGTGTTTATGAAAGGAGCCAAAAAACTTTAGGAGAAAACTGGGATGGAATTCCTCTGAGCACTCTCATGTAGTGAGATGGTTGTTAGGTGTCAGGGGTTAACTGAGTCATTTCTGGGATGGGCAGTCTGGGTAATCGAGGGTGATTTTGTGGCCTAAGAAATTGAAATGGATGTGTTTGATGTTAGTCATTTAAAATTGGATTAAAGCTAATCATTGAAAAGAATCGTGCTGTGACATAGAAGTAAAAAAATGTGCAAGGAGAATTCAATGAGTAGAGATCTTTGGGAACTGTTTTGCTCGTCTTGGTGAGTTTTGTGCAGGGCATTACCTATTATCACTCCCTCTGCCATCTAGGGTTCTTGCTCCCTTTAAAGAGAGTGCATTCAAAAGACTTTATAGCTTTTCAGACTTTCTTCTGTAAAAGAGACAGGCAGTAGTTCAGATTTTGACATTTCAGAACTCTATCCTTTATTATTCAAATAATTCCAAATGATTTGTAGGAGTACCAGTCTTTGTGCCTCATGGCAGTCAGATGATGTGTGTCTGTGCGGGTTATGGGTCTGACTATTTTGCTTGAGCAATCAAGACTTCTGCTTTTAGACCACGTGTCATCTTCTAGGTTTACTTGGATTAGAATCACTTAAACCCATAGTTTAAATTCTGTGTTATGAGTCTATACAGACTTTTTAAGATCGTGTGATGTATGACACTGCGTGATGGAGACACTGAGGCTCCAGGGTGTTAGTGGTACTTTATGAGCAAGTTGACCTTTTGGATCAGTTTCTTTGACCTTTGCATACCATTTTCTTTAGCAGCATGTTTGGTAGATAGCTGTGACATGGTGCTTCTGCTGGTAGGGCTGGTCTTGAGGGTCCTAAGTTTGAGAACACTTCACAAATTGAGGAGTGACATTGATTTAAATTGGCAGTAATTGTTTTTGATATATCTCACTAAGACTCAAATCTTTCACTCTCTTGATACCTCAGAATCAAGTTTTGTACAGTCCTTGGCTGATGCTTTTTGCTTTTATTGCTGTTGTGCCAGCAGTTTCATAATGCCCTTCCATGTTTCATCATTCTACTGGATCTTTGTGGGAGCTCTTATTGCTGCAGTCCCAGGTCTGAAATCTGGCTAATTATACATAGTTGCACATGGGGAATCATTTTTGTGGTGAGTTTACAGAGTTTTTGATCTGTCTTTACTGTTGTCTTTATTGCTACCTTGGCTCATATAGTGAAGGTTTGAGTTAGAGCAATAACTAACCTGTTGGGGATAGGTGACAGTTCATAAGCAAATAGATTACTTCCTGAATCCTAGCTTCAACGATCAGTCTTCCTTTGCTGTGCTACAGAAAGGCGAGAACTAAGAATTGGCAGATGGACACAATATCAGGTGCAGTGAGAATTTTAACTGTGGGCTGTTACCTTTTGCCATTAGATGTGTCTACTTTTTTATAGTTGGTGTGGTTTTGTTCCATGGATTCTTTTTTTTTTTTTTTTCAGTGTTTCAATTTTATNTTTTTTTTTTTCTGTGTTTCAATTTTACGGCCCGTGCTTACTGTGTATGATTGCAGGGGATTCCTAAACCCTCTTCCCTCCCAGCCAAAACCAGCCCTTTCCCTGGTAAGGCCTTTACCTATGAAACTATTGTTTTGATGGAATTTTGCATTATCAAACTGTTTAGGAGTGGGATTTTTTTGAGGCAGCATTCAACAATGAAGAGAACTCAAAAACCAATATCAAGCTGTAAATTTTACAACAACATTGAAAAATCCAACCAACCAAGCCCACCAGACCACCTGTTTATCTTAGACTTTCAGGGTTGTCTTTGTTAATGCTGACAGATTTGTGTGTTCTTGTGTGCACTGACTTTACATAGAATGAAGTGCGGATTAATAGTATAATTCTGCATCAGAGAGTAGGTTGGAGCAGAATTGAGAGGAGAAAGGTGTTTGGAACAAAAAATCCGTATGTAGTCTATATACATTTAGATGAATAGATAATCCCAGCTCAATATGTGGAAATTCAAGGCGTTAAAATGAACAGCAACTGGTCTTGAGGAAAAAAAGAAATAAAATGAATCAGAGACATGGTGAACCTTAAATTATTTAGGCTCCTCCAGTGGTAGTGCTCTGTAATTGCTTTCCTTTTCTGTAAATGTTTCACAGCTGTGAAGTTTCCAAGTAAAGAGCTGAAGTGCTGGCTATTGTACAAAAATTAGGGCCAATTTCTGCTTGCCTTGATCTCTGGTAAAATCTTATCAGGCCTGCATGTCCCTATCTTGTGCTCTCTGCAGTCAATTACACCTGTGCCAAGTGGTTGTGAATCGCTACTATTTATGAGCTGATGGAGTTCTACTTTTCGTTGTGCCCAGTATACAAGACCACAAAAAGCAGCACATAGTCCAGGACTGAGCCCGCTTTTCTTACAGCCAAAGGAAGTGTACTTGATAACAAAGACCCGTCAAAAAATACATGAAAACAGCAAGAACTTTGGGCAGGTGTCGAAAAGACTCAACCTCCAGAAAAGCCTGAGGTAAGTGAAGCCAGCAGCAGGTCGCTTTGCTTTCACTGGACACTTGTGGGGTGCAGTGCGGCCCAGCCTGTTCGGGGGTTGCTTGGTCAGTCAGGCTCTGCAGGGAGCTGAACTCCTTCACTTACAGGACCTGAGTTTACCTGAGCTCCCTTCATATGTCTCTGGAGTGTTAAGTATAGGAATTCTTAGCTTTTGTTTTATTCATTTTTACTGATTGGTCTGGAATGTCAGCAGTAGCTTTCTTCAGCATTGTTTAAGAGTGGGATTTTTTTTCAGGCAGCATTCACAATGAAGATAACTCAAAAAGCACTTTTATTCTGATTGTGTGTGGACAGCCACTATTTTGAGAAATGAAAGATATTTTGGAGCCTTAATGAAATTAGAAGTAATGTATGGTCTGTCTGATTTGCCTTACACCTCTCTAGGTTTTTCAGCATTGGTGTACAGTTCCTCTACGCATGGAGAAGTTCCAGGATTTCTGCTTCCTCCTGCTTTGCAAAATGCGCACCCTCAGGCCCACATTTTAAACCAATCTGGTCCTGAACAGTGTCCAGTGTCCCCTCTGGGATGATAGCAGTGCTTACAACAGTTGCATCAGGTGTGATGAGTTTGCCATCAAGGTAACTCATACAGAGAGAAGTTCCAGATGTCATGAGAGGGATGGAAAAGTACATCACTTAGAGAAAGCAAGACAGGAGGAAGAGACTACCTTTCTTTCATGTGATTCCTGGCCTCAAGAACACAAAATTGTGTCTGCTTTTGGGACAGGCACATTGTAGTTCTTGCGTGAGGAATTTTTTAGTTTTACTCTTTCAGCTAATATAGATTTACATTTTTCTGTGGGGATGACTCTAGAGGATGTGTGTCAGCAGGGGCTAGTTACACGTCAGCAGTAAGCAGCATGGATTTTGTTGGAATGACTCAAATGTGTATGTAAATATATGTAAAACTGTGCTGATCAAAGCGGGATCTGCCACAAAATGTAATGACATAAAGATTGGCTTTGCATAACTCATACTGCTGTAGTGATAATGTGGCATTTGACTACTTGTGCCCTGTGTTCTTTTTACTTGTCATCGTAATTTCTTTGACATTTTGGTTTTTTGGATTCTGTGGGGTTTTGCTCATTTGTTTTGGGTTTTTTTTTGAAAGGTGAATAGCTGCTGTTGTTCATGTTTTTGAATGTTTTGAGTTACTCCTTCCTTTGATTCTTGAAATACTGTTTTTGCTCTGGTGCCAGGTTAGACTGAGTAAGCTGTAGAAAAATCCAACCTAACAACTGTACTGAGAACTTAAAATACTATTGAATTGTTAAAGTTCTTTAAATAGGTTTGCTTTTTTTCTTTTTTAAATGCGTCTCATTGGTGCCACAAATAAAATTGAATTAGTTGCAATTTACCACCTCTGCCCTATGGTAGAATGAGCTAAAAAGCTTTACATAATCAAGTAATTTGGAATTTAACTAACTTGTTTATTTAAACAGAGTGTATTTTTCAGAGAAATCCATAGTCTACTTTGTAAATTCTTTTCAGATCTTTTTATTTTTATTGACTTTGATTAGCCAGCTAATTTGTACTAAATCAATAAGTGTGATTCTGATAGCTCATTTTGAACCCTTAGCATGGAAGGTTGAAACAAAGAAGGGATTAGTGAAGTGTTTTGCTGACATTCCAATCTATTTTAAGTGAATGCAAGCTTTCTAATAAATATTTAATGGGTAGTTGTTTGTGGTTTAATAGAATTAGATAATTCTATTAGAGTCCTATTTGGAGATTTACATGTACCATACATCACTGCCGAGGACACGGTTAATAATTTAGGCTAAGTGACTAGTAATTAGAAACACAGTTAGAGTAAGGAGGGGCTTTTTTTCAGTCATCCAGGGATTTAGGTGGCTATGTGTTTGCTATGCAACTGCAACTCAATTCTTAGGTTCTCTCTTGTGCAGGAGAACTCATTTGGCAAGTTTGGGACAAGCCTCAAATGTGGTAACAAAGCATGAGGCCCCTCGGTTTATTTAATATCTTATCCTCTGTTAATGAGTCGGAAAACAGTTCACTGTTTATCTACAGTAGATTGAGCAGATGTTGCCAATTCAATTTTATGGAATGTAATCTCTGAGAGATTGTCTTCTGCTCATTGCTTTTTCATGGATTGAATCTCTGCTGTCCTTGGCTTCAAGAGAACATTTCCCACACTGGTCATGGAGTTGTCAAAAGATTAGTGCAGCAGAACTTGGTAAAAGCTAGTTAGTATGGGGAGGCTTTGCAAAGAGAGGCTTTGGAAATTTCTATGAGAATGTGCAAAATTTAAGTTGTGAACTGAATGGCAAGGAAAAAGACAAACATTTGAGAAAGCACTGAGGAAAGTTAAATATTAAATACTGCTACTTACATCAGCTTAGGTTTTCAGGTGAAGCTTTAGTGATGGTTATACGGGAATCTCTACGGACCCTTAATTTAGGGTTAGTATGAACAGCTGTTCACAGCTGCAGTAGGAGACTGTTGTTTAGACCTGATCTCAGTGAGTGTGGTTTGACAAGAAAGATGTTCTCATCTCCTGCAGCAGTCTTGGAATGTGAGGACAATTGGAATGCATGGCTGAGCAAAGGGACCATGCCCAGTGAGCTTTGCATCCCAGCCATCCCTTGGTCAGTTGAGATGAGGAGGCTGTTACTCATCTCTGCACTGTCCAGGAGGTGAGCTTTTGATCTGTCCTCTGGTTATTCACATTGTAATACCGCCTTTGTGCATCTCCTGGACTACAGACTACCCAGTTACCATCTATCCAAGTAGTGTGGGAGATGCTGACTCTATTTCCCGAGGCATTTGTTCTCAAACTCATGTGAGTCTCTGAATACTGGAGAGCCAGGACTGGTGTTTTGAAGTTGACCCAGCATTTCAGCTCCAGTGCTGTTTGCTTAATTCAGTGTACCTACTAAATGGTGTAGAGCAGCAGGAGCACTGTTGTGCTTGTTGAGGGTTTCGTCTCTAAAGCCTGGGTTACTTTAAGATTCACTTTTGTAAGCAGAGTTCAAGAGGCAGTAGTACTGCAGAGTCAGCTTGCTCCCACTTCCCTTTTGTTCTTACCAGCTGTAAGATGTGTGTGTTACATACCTGATAGACATAATTTGCAGAATTCTTCTTCGAAGAACATTGATTTTGTGAGGCTGTGTAGTTAGGATTCTAGAGAGAGAGAGAGTTTGATAAAGGCTAAAAATGATATCCTTCCAAAATTCAGTTTTCTTTTCAATTGAAGGTGAGCTAGTTGATGAGTGTGACTAAGTGTGCAGATTTGAGGAGTATCTTGTAATTGTCCGGTTACACAGTAGTGTCAGGAAGTGTGCAAGAGGACAATTTCGCAGGAATCTTCAACTTAGACATGACTGGGAAATGATATAGGAATGTAGAGAGATCAAGTAACGTGAGCATCTTTTTTTGTTTGAATTTTTTCTTTGCCTCATCATCCTTTTCACTTCTCAAAGGTTACTCTGTAGCTCAGTTAATACTGTCGTGTAGTAAAATTGGCTTGACTGGAGCTAGGCTCTGCTCTGGACACTGCCAAGTTCAGAACTGGACCTCTTGGAGTTTGAAGATGATTCCATTCTTGACAATTGCAGAGTCAGTTCTATGGCATTCCTGTCATTCCTTGAGTTAAATCTGCTGAAGCTGAAGCCTATTCTGGCCTTTAATTTTAGTGTATGCCCTTTAATTTTAGTGTATGCACATGTATGTGCATGTGTGTATGGAAACCTTCCTAAAGTGCTCTGGGCGGGTTCTGAGGCATTGCTGCTAATGCTGAACTCCCTCGATACAGTGGGGTTAATAGGCACTGCACTGGCATGAAAGATAGGATTAAAACTCTTCTTTTGAGATGCTTTTTCTTAGGCTTCTCTTAGAATTTTTCTAGTCCTGGCAGGGATAAAAGAATAGCTTCACCCTGGTTCCTGTGCTCATTTGAAGTTTGCTCTGTTCCAGTTGTATCTCTTATGAGGTAGTGATACATATTGTGTTCTCCGGAGAACAGTTCCATTACTGTGAGCTGTTAGTTCCACTCAATATTCACTCCTTGGAAACAATGGTTTGATGGGCTGGGACATGGATTGTTATATTAAGCAAGAAAATAACTTGAACTGCTCCTGTAATTACTCTGCATGCAGTCAGTCTCGGGATTTCTGGCGAGCTCACCTTCATTTCTACATATATAATGTTACGGTACTTAGCATTTATGTAACATGGCATTACACCTTCAAATTGTTTTCTAGTTATTAACTAATTAATCTCATAACACCCCTGTAAGGTATATCTGTTTGTTTCTGCTTGGGTGACTGTGTGGAGGATAATAATATGTGGCTTGAATATTAATAAACATAAAGTAGTGTATTGCATTTGTAGTTAGTGCTTTGTTTTGAGGTTTTGTTTTGGTTTAACCCTGGCTGGCAGCCACTCGCTTGCTTTCCCTCAGCAGGATGAAGGAGAGAATCAGAAAGGTAAGAGTGAGAGAGCTTGTCGGTTGAGATAAAGACACTTTAATAGATAAAGCAAAACTGAACAAACTACAAAGCAAAATAGAGATTTAATTCTCTGCTTCCCATGGGAAGGCAGGTGTTCAGCCACCTCCAGGAGAGCAGGCCCCGTCACATAGAAAGGTGACATGAAAAAGACAAGCACCACAAAACCGAATGTCATTCCCCTTCCTTCTTTCCCCTGGCTTTTATTGCCGTGTGATGCCATGTGGTCTGGAATGTCCCTGTGGTCAGCTGGGGTCAGCAGTCCCAGCTGTGTCCCCTCCCAGGTGCTTGTGCACCCGGAGCCTGCTCACTGGCGGGGCAGCGTGGGAAAGGGAGGAGGCCCTGAGGCTGAGTGAGCACAGCTCCACAGTAGGTAAAATACCCCTCTGTCCATGCTGTTCACAGCACAAATCCAAAACACAGCATCGGAAGAGCTACTGTGACAAAAATTAACTCTGTCCTCACCAAAACCAGTACAGACTTGGAATTCAGTTACATGTTTTCTTTCTTCCAGCATCTTTGCCTCTGCTATGGAATATTGACTTGTCTGTCCCTAACGGCTGAGCAAAAATGTGCTGTTACACCAGTGGGGAGTCCTGCAGGTGTCAGACTGCCACAGCTGTGAAAGGAAATATTTTTCAAGGAAACCAGACTCTCACAAAATCTCCTCTTCAAAGGAAGAAGAACAAAACAACCCAAAACCAAACCAAACTGAAACCTGACCAATTAAAGCACTAAAAAATATTACCCACAAAAAAACAAACCAACAACTCCACCCTCCCAAACTACAACATACTCAATCCTTGAATGTAGGAAGCATTTTATTTTGTGGGTGTGTCAAGTTCTTCTGTATATTTAGCAGGAATCTTAGCCTGATGTCTTCCTGACCTCACTCCTAAAATCAGATGGTAATTTTTCAGCTTTGTCCAGCTTGGGTGTTTTTAAAATCTGATTCTTTGCCATCTGTATGTTTGTACAGTGCCTTGTGCAGTAAAGGATAATTTCAGATAGGCATTTGGATTGTTTTTATAAGAACCTGACTGAAACCAGTGTGGGGGTTTTTTGCTTTTCTTTTTTAGAGTTTGTATGAAGCAGCACCATTTGTCCTGTCACTGAAAGAAGAAAGCTGAGGCACTTGGAGGAAGTATAAAGAATTGTGTATTAACCATGGAGGACAAACAGGGAAGAGGAGGAGTAGGGTGCCCTGGCAGCTGTGTTGATTGTCAAAGAATGCCTGTTTTGGCAGATAAGCTGCAAGTAGAGTTGCCAAGGAATAGTTTGAGTCATGACAAGCATCATTAGACAGTTCTCTCCAAGGTTTTGGCTGGGTCACCGACTAACTGTGAATTTGGGTCAAGGACCTGACTGGGTAAGGTAGCCTCATTTATCATCTGCCACGGCTGAGATAATAGTCATCAGTCCATTTGACTAGCTGAGGAGGGAACTTATTTTGGTTTAGTAATGACTTGAGAGCCTCATCAATAAAATCACCAATATTCTTCAGTGCTGTAATCTGTCCATGTCTCAGTGGCCAGCATGACTTCTTGGCAGCAGAGAGAAGGGGGAGCCAAGTGGACAAGCTGGTTGTGTTTCCTCTCATTTCCTCTGAGATTGCACCTTGGAATCTCAGGACTAATTCACCAAGGTTATCCAAGACGGGATTCTCTTATTCTACCAAGCAGTTCTATCTTGTTGCATAGAAATAGCTGAAACCTGTATAAGGCAGGAATATTCTCTGGTTTGGTGCAGAAATTTTTCGTAGAATACTGGCACTGATTGTGCTCTTCCTTCTTATTTTGTTTAATTATGAACAAAATAGCTTCCTTTGAAATATTCCCATTTCACGTTGACAGAGGCAAGGATTTATGTAGGCCAGGTTAGCAGGGCAAGGTGTTTTGCTAACAAGGTTGTGGAACTCTCAAACCAGGTAACATCTGGCCACCTTGGAGGGTAGGCAGAGTAAATCTGCATTTCCTTGCGTGCAATTTGCCGTTGTAGCCTGCCTGCAGCTCTGTTGAGCTGTAACTGCAGACAGAGAAACACTTGGGTTGATTTCAGCTAATTGAGTTGATCAAGTGTTGACGATTAGCTCAATTTGCACAGTCCCACTTGTCTTCACTTGGAGCAGCAGTGCTGGCAAATGAATTACCTCATCAGAGCTCTTGTCACCTTTAGACAGTAGAGGGATGCATTGTTTCTGTAGTGTGAGACTGATTGACAGGCTTTTGAAAAAATCCGGTTACTTTCAAAATTTGACTGACCCTTAGAGGTGATTTATTTTTTACTCACTGCAGAGAGTTTTCTCTTCTGTAGGCTGCTACTGCCCCAGCTGTGGAGTTTAAATAGCAATAGCTGAGTAGCTACTGTACAGTGTCTGTCTGGCAGATGTTTGTATTTCAACCCACGTTAATTTTAGATTTTCATCTATGTTAATTCTACATCAATGCATTTTTTTTTTCATTCATGCTCCACTTGCCACTCTCCAAAGAAATCAGTAAAAATATCCTCATATTTGCAGTGCAATTTTTGCTCTTCTCAGCTGATACACAGTAAGGAAGTGAAAAGTACTTCACAGATGTTGTAAGCTGTACAACACCCCAAAGTGTAGGTGTTGAGAGAGCTTAGACATAGAAGGGTTAAGTGTTTTGCTTTACAGTATGCAGGAAGATGAAATTTGAGATGGAAATGGGAAGAAGTTAGATTTTACACTGAGTCCTGGGGAGTTGACCCTCAACCATTCATTTCCTCACTGAGACTGCTGTGTTCCTGTGTCTGTCTTCACCCATAAAAGGTCTTCCTGACATAGTTCTAAGTAATTAAAAGGACCAAAATTTGTCATTAATATAATTTTGAATTTAAATTGCTATTTAATGTAATTAAATAAAATATTTTTTAGTTGTTTAGCGCTGGAGAAAGGGAGGTCTTCTAAACCTTAGCAGTTTAGAAAACTCAAACTCACAAACGACTCTAAATACCAGAGAAATTTTCTTCCAAAACTCCTGCTTGTTAGCTGTGCTGCATTCATCTGAAAAGAATGCTGCAAGGGTGTTTGCCTGTACCAAGTGAAGGGCCTTGGGCTGCCTTTGAGCAAGCAGGTGCTCACTGTACCCTCTTTTCCCTTGGCTAACTTGATATTAAAAGAGCTTGGGATGCAGCTGTAGGAGTGCAGAAACACATACTCTCAAGTGATTTTATTTTTGTCTGGGTCTTTTTCATGTGGATTATGGCTGTTGATGTCAAAACAAGCTTGGTTACAATATTTGGAACTTGAGGGTTGTCTTGCAGTCAGCACCAATAGAACAAGGATTCTTTTCCCAAGGCACCTTTCAATCCCCTTCCTTGAGGATTCATAACATTTTTGCAGTGCAAGTGTTTCAAGTCGTCATTGTTGCATATACTCTAAGGTTTGGTCTATATAAAACTGAAGTTTTTTAGCATATACCTATAAATGGAACAGATACTGAAAGAGTTTTTTAAAAAAAAAGTAAATTTACCTGGCAAGTTCTGGTAATGTGCACAAGGCTACCTTTTGTGATCTGTATTCATGATGGAAAGTGCTTTGATGCCTTGATCTATACTTTTTCCACGTAGTGGTATTTTAGGGGGGAACATGGGAGTACATGGGAGTAAATGTTGCCTTCATGCAGATCAGCCCCTTTTCCTGACAAAAGCTGAAAATTTTAAGGAAGAGTTCTAGAACTCAGCTTAAAATCCATGATCTGAAGTTTAAAATTTGGACCTGAAAAATTGCTTTCAGTGAAAACTGTTTGTCAGAAAAGCAAAACCATTTGTCAAGTGACCTATTTCACATATTCCTTTCTAACAAGGAAGAAGAAAAGAAAAAGCTTTTGCTCCCTTTTCTCCAAATGCTTCTATGGAAAATAAAAATATTTTGAAGTCTCATGAGAGCTGACATTTTGTTGATTCACATCTCCCTTCTGCTAACTGTTTTTCCCATGTTGCAAATATTTAAACACCTTGCACATTGTGGGAGAAATAGTCTGTGCATTTTAATTTGTCAGCTATATATTTTGCTTCTTCCCCAGTTATCCACCTCCAAAAAGGATAAAAATGCCCAGAATATTAATTCTCCATTGTCTACTGCTTCTTTTCCTCTTCTATCTCTGATCTCCCAACAGTTCTACTTCAACATTTATGGGTAGTACACTTCCTTAATCTTTTCAAGTTCATTGCATCTGGAAAACATTTTTCTTATTTCTTTCACTTTTTGCATTTGACAGCATTCAGTGCAAAGGCAGTACAGCCATTTATTTCTCCTTTATGTCAGTGAGCCCTCTGTGGATTTCTCTATGTATCTTTGATGTGCTGGCTTGAGGGACAGAAATATTTAGAAGAAATAGAAAGCAGTGATTTTGAAAATGAGGAACTCCTGTCAGGAGGACTCAAGGGTGAATGTAGTACAGAAAGGTACCTCTAACTCTACTTCAAAAATCAAATGAATAAATGAAAAATGTCCAGCCAACCAAACTCTGGCAAAATTACAAATTGTCTCTATCCTTTTAAAGCAAATGTAAACTCTCTCTGAAAGGAGCAGATGGCTTTGCTTTGTGTGGAGATTTTTGTTTTCTTACTAGTATGTGCAGCTGTTTCTCAAAAGATGTGGTTTCTTGTAATGAAGCAGTACTTCAGAGGCAGAGTGAGATGTAGTGCATGTGAAAGTTTGGGAGAATTAATTATTTGCAATTTATATGCCTGTTGGATATTTGCATCCAGATATGTTTCTATAAGAAGAGTCAACCCCAGGCTGAATCACAGCTTTTCAGTAACTCCGTTGTGCTCTTCCACATAAAGAGGAGAGGAGCCAGTCGTGCTTGTTCTGGGAAGATGAGGGAAGCCCAAAGGATTGGCCTTGCCTGTTTTACTGCTGCCGGAAAGTGGGAGGCATAGAGGTGTCCCAATGGTCCTGCTTCATGCTGTAACCCCGAAACGGCAGGACTGATGAGAACCTTCTGGGGTGCTGGTTCAGGAGCAGGATTTGGAGTGTTGTTTCTGGTGCTCTTTGGTCCCAGAGAAGATGTTTATTTTGCCTTCTTGAACATCTGGGTGCAGCCAGTGTTATGCTGGAAGTGAACAAGTGTGCTGACAAGTTGGGAAACAGCTCAGATTGGTGTGAGGAAGTTGAGAGTACATTTTCCTCTGGATTGAGCTCTGCTCGCAGGGCTTCGTGCCTGCAGAACAAGTCACCCCAACTGTCCTGCTCTTGTGACATATATCTGGTCACATCCGTGACCAGGAATAACTGAAGAAGACTTTCAAAACAGGCAGAAAGCTTTGCACAGGCCTTATGATGGTCATCTGCTTCTGGGAGCCTTTTGTGGGCAATGCTGTATTGCCTTCTCGTGGTGCTTATTCAGCACTCCAGAGAGCCCCAGTCACAGAGCCCTTCCACACAAGAGAAAAGAAGTACAATTTTTTGTTTATGAAATAAACACTGATTCTTATGAACAGTGTTTATTATGAAATAACTACAAAATATTTCACTTACGTTTGATCTTTTTGTGCCTTAGAGGTGGTCATCTCTTCAAAATTTTTTTGTTAATGTGGAACAAACATATTACTACAAGGCTGTAACAGCATGGGACTGTCTGCTCTGGGGGGAGCAGTGCCTTGCATTATGCCTGTGCCCAGTCAATACTCTATTATTGCACGTTAAGTGGTTTGCTAGAGTATCCTGTGTGCAGGGTATTAGAAAGGATCTTATCTAATTTCCTAAGCAATAATGGTATAAACAGTATGCATTTTTTATTATTAAAAAAAACCTGTTGCCTCCACTGAGTTAATCTTTCTTTTATATACAGTTAGCACCCAGGAGACTGACTCATAAATCATAGCAAAATTAAATGGAAAGTGCAAAGTTTTGGAAAACTAGAATTTATTATAGACCCAGAGTCTTTGAGTCTACCTGTAGATAAACTTTAACTTGCTTAATAGTATTTTTATTTGTCTACTGTGTTCTGTAATGATTTTAGTTGATTAGAAAGAAGTCCAACCCCAAACCTTACTAACCTGTAACAAATAGGAACATTAAAATGGAATGAGAGGAAAATAAAGTACATATTTTTGTATTGAGAGTTTTCTGCTGCCTTAAATATTGCATCAATTTCTATTCAGATGGCCTATAAAAAGACCATTTTGATAGGTTCCTCATGCTGTATAGTAGGATCTTTGTTTATGGGACTAGTGTGTATTACTTTGAAATTAATATTTATAAAGTTGTTTTACCACTCCTCTCCAATATAAGGGCATACAAATGAAATATATTATATTTTTGAAGGTTTTTTTAAATTAATTCAGCTGAGGTTATGTGTTTTGTTCTGTATAACTAGTAGTTCACATCAGACGAATCAAGAGATGTAAAAGTTAAAATGTTAATGTAGACACAGATATTTCTTGGATTTATTACCAGGGGCCCAGGTAAGAGACTCCTAATCTTCCAAACCTCAAGTTTTTTAAAACCTTACCTTGTACTTTCACTGAGGTTAAATGTTTTGTTTTGGTTTTTTCTCCACTTCCCATTATCCTACCCAAGTTCATTCAACACTACTGCTAGAAGTGGGAACTTTGGAACTTTTTGTAGTTTCCTGTTTTATGACAAATCATTGTTAAGTTTTAGGTGAATCTGAGCTAAATCATGGATTTGTAGTGAAAAATCACATTAATGTTTACAATATGGAAACAATATATGCTGCTAACTTGCAGGTAAAATGATAAAAACTTGTTTTGATGTGCAGTTTTTGGAACTAAGTAATTATCATGTGAAAAATGCCCTTACTGAGCTGGTGTAAATCGCACCTTCACTTTTCAGAGAAGTAATTTGGTTTGAAAGGATGTATGGGTCTGCAAGACAAGTGAAGGTAAGCTGCTGAGCTTTATGGGACTTTGTTCTTCTTGGTTTACAAGTGGGATGAACAGTTCAATCCAGCCTTTATGCTTTAATAGTAAAAGCAAATAGAAAAAGGGCTAAATATATATGAGAATCAAGGGCTTTTGGCACCTCAAAAAAATGCCAGTAGAGGCTGCAGAAATGTCATAAATCAAACTACAAAACAAAGGCTGACCTTAGCTCAGGATATCTTAAGTTGGCATTCTTTTCCTGGGAAAGTACAGAGAACCTGCTATTAAAAGAAGAACTTTTATCATATCTACCTTTATGGCAAAAAGCTTTAGTCCATTGAAAACCTGGACTCATTTTCTAATGAGTTCCTAGAGGCTAATCCTAAAGCCACTGCAGATGAGAATGTGTCATCCCGAAAAGTTTCCAGGGAAGGGCTGTCTGTGTGCAGCACCAGAATGTGCAAAAGTTTTCTATCAGAGGCTTCTGGAACTCCTGCATTAGTGTGGGATGCAGGCCTGCAGTGCCTTGAGGTGCTGTTTTAATAGTCTCTTCCCAATGCAGCCCCTTCATCTTAAAACAAAAGAACCCCCAAACCCACGCCAAGCAAAACACCCAACCTCAGAAAATTCTGCAAAACTGTGGTAAACGACTTGTTTTAAAACTGCGCCAAGCCGAAGGTTTAAAATAAGCAGAGCTGTGCTCTGTGGAAAGGAAGGAGCTGCAGCCAGATGTGTGTCTCAGCTCAGGGGTGAGTGGTCACCACGGCCCACAGGACAGTGTGTAATGCTGTGTGGTGGTCAGTTAATCACTGTACAAAATGCCTTAACACTTGCCCAGCATGCAGGCCTGGAACAGGGTCTTCAGGCAGACGGGGTCTTCAAGGCAACGTGGCTGAGATTCTGAGGGTGGGCGGCCAGAAGGCAAGCCCTGTGCTGAAAGGACACTGGAGCGCACAATATGTTAACTACATCTGGATTTAGCATAATCATCCTTGACTAATATGAAGAGAAGGGAGAGACTTTAAATGATAAATAAATAAATTACTTAATTTCATGTTATCAGAGAGGAACAGATGGTCAGTTTAGTGTGTTTTCTGACTGCTTATGCTTTCAGGAGATCCACACTGGTTCTTGTACAGAAGGTTTCCCAGTGTCAATAATTTATGTGTGTACATCAAGCAAGTTTTTGCTCTTATCTTTGAGGTATGCCTTGCTAATACCCTTTTAGGCAACTAAAGGGTCTCAATGTCATCAGAAACTAATATTTTATATCAGTTTCCCTTTTTCTTGTATAGTACCTGTATATTTATGATAGTGCTAGTTATTACTAAAGGTAAGAAATGGCTGAGGATACCAGACCAGAAGAGCTGGATGACGGCATGTCCTGTCATATGGATATTATAGTGTATAAAATATTTCCATATCTCTTCGTTTTTGCTCTTTGGAATCTTCCTATAATCTTCTGCCACCTTCTGAGAAATCCTTTCCTTGAGAGTTATCTCAGATCCAAGGTTCAGTGCCTGCAGCACTTGTGTTAGTTGGCCTGGCCTGCTGTTGCTGTAGCTCTTGCCATCCATCCTTTTTCCTTTCACAAGGAATTGTATGTGCAAATTAAGTATAAGAGTGTTTCAGCTTACTTTAATGATCGTTGCCTAAATTCAGGGTGGAGGAGCAAACTCCTTTTGTATTATTTGATTTATTAAGAGAACATAAACAGCAAAAGGGAAAGTCTCCATTCTGAAACCACACTGATAGAAAGCAGGTTTGTCACAGTGTTCTCAAGCAGTGATAAATACTTTTCTATTACCTATAGTTTCTTAAAAGTAACATCTTTAGTACTTCCCTGTGTGTATACAATAAAAGAAAATGCAGTAACAAATGCTTGAACCCTAATAATAAGGCATGTCTAAACTCAATCCAGGATCCATTTGTATAATGAGGTTGATTTCAAAATTTCTGTTTTCTTCTGGTAACCTTTTATTTCTCTGCCTGATCTTGGTTAAAACAAACATAAAATCCTCTTTTGGTGATGTCTTTTGAGCAGTGGGCAGGAATGAGGGCAAATATCACATGGTCAACTACTTGTCAGCATCCTTAATTTCCACATTGCTGCACTCTGACTTTGCAGGGTCAGAGTCCTGGTATTCAGGGCTGCTGGTTTTTATGTGCATGTGATGGTTAGAGGAGATTCCTGTTTTCTGTTGTGCCTGGTGTTTGGAGAATTAGCAGAAGCAAGAGAGTATCAATTTCTGTCACGTAATTGCATTAATGATCAGTTTACATGACAGAGCAGGCTCTTCATTGAATTAACTTGAAAAGGGATTATATCAATAAATAGCAGGAAGAGGAAGGCCACGTTAGCTACTATTTGTTACAAATACTTATTCAAACATCTTGTTCAATATCTTTATTCTTTATGGAGGGTCAGACAATTACTGTCCACAATTAAGTTGGGTTTGCTATAAGTTTTTATTGTAAGAAGTAGTTGACTTCTGCCAAATGGGAGGAGAGGGGAATGCTGTGGTGGTGTTTGTTTTTATTTTTTCCCCCCTCTAAATCTTCTGTATAACTGGCAGCTTTGAATCTGCTCACTTGCAAAACACCAAAACAGGGAAAAAGCCCTGCAAAACACACAAGCTGCTACTTTGAGTCACACGATGATTTTGAAAAGGGAAGGACAGGTGAGTTGTCTGTGTTTTGATGAGAATGTGTTGGAAGGAACCCTGCTTAATAAGAGCTAATACTTCAATGAATCCACAAGGACCTGGAGTGACTGAACATGTCAGTGGAAGGTGTCGCACCCATGAAAAGGATAGACCTCTGTGGGCTTTACATTTCTCCTTGCTTGGGCAAGGAGCCTTCCTGAGGGTAGAAGAATCACAGATGCCAAAAATACAGTTACAAAGCATTTGCAGCATTCTGAACTCTTTCAGGAGTCTCAAAAACTTTTTTTAATAAATTCAATTTTGCCTGAAAATCTGCATGCAATTTGAATGAAATTGAGTATGTTTCAGGGCTCAAGCAGCGTGCCTTCCATCCAAGGCAAAAGAGAGGTGAATTTCAATTAGATATTCCCATTATAATCTGTCTCCACCTGTAGTTTTCATCAAAATTGTTGGGAAGTGCAATACAATGTATGGTCAGGATTTGCCTACTAGCAGCAGTGCTATTATCTAAGTTTAAATAAAGGTGTGTGAGTGTATATCAGCTTCTCATAGTGAATGACTTAATTGTGACAGGTAGTTTGTATGGGATTTGAAAGTAGATCTATATATTTTGTGTATGTAATACATACAATGGTTTATGTTCTTTCATTGTCATGATGATACAGGTTACTAATTAGACTGATAAAGCTGATGTTTCGAGAGATGTCTTGTGATATTGGCAGAGTAGAGTCAGTAGTTACTTTAAAATGTGTTTCATAGTGGTGCTTTGTTCTGAACTTGATTTTTATGGTAATTTTTTATGTGCCTGCCCACAAGGCGAATGTGAGAGCATTGGCAATAATTCAGGCTCATGGTCCGTCCATGATGTGGGTCAGCAGCACCCCCCTGCCAGTCCCCTGAAGCTCTCCTGCCCTATTGTAGCTGTTACAATGCAGGGATGTTGTGAGGCCCTGAAATGGGGTTTCTCTCCTGCCCCTTAACACACACCATTCCTGCAACTGGAGGATATCTACTCTGCACAGCTGATGAAATAGGTTAAATGTCCATCTTTCATCACTGATTCGTACAAAGAAGTTTTGTCATGCATGCATGGATTGTTCTTTTTCTCAAGCAGTAACTTAGTGTTTCAGGCAATACCAATTTCAAAGCCATGTTAAAATTACTTGGTGTCTTGGCTTCTTAAGATGGCAGTTTTGTTCTTTTTTCTTAGTGACAGTACTATCATGTTTAAAAACTTTAATTAATACTTGGAATGGTTACTCGTGTGCATGTCTTTTCCCTGAGAACAATTTTAGAGGTGTATCCTACTGTCCTTGCCCTGTCAAGCTGATTTAGGACTGTATAATAATTAGTGTACTAATACTGTTCATCTGCTGTATCATGTGGTTTGACAGTTTCAGGTGTGTTACTTCTTTGTATTACAAGGGACAGAGCACTTCCACAAGAGAGAAGTGAATTTCTGAGTACTGTGGTGCTGTGGAATGGGCTGGTGTGTCCAGATTAGCTGTAGTGCTAAGGAACAAAGGTGGGTGTAGCTGTGGTTCAGTGCTGAAAAGAGGAGGATAAAATGTGGACTTCAACAGTAAGCCTGGGAAGGGAGATGTTTTGATGAGGTTAATAAAGTGTTCCCTGTTCAGAGAGACTTGACAGAACTCTCTGGAGTTTGGTAATTTCTGATTTTTGTTTATAGAGACAGGGAGAATTAAGTGGAAGATGCAAATTGTTGTACTTCAAATGAGATTTTGTGTGTCTTTGGAGTGCCATATGAAATTTGTATGTGAGACTGAATCAAATAACTAATATGTAAGTGCTTGGCTTTGGGTGTGATTTAGTTTTGACGTGCCTTAAATGTGTGACGATGGAATTGGTCCTGTGCTGCTGAACAATTTGGCATCTGCTAATTTAAATCATCTCCAGTACTTTCATTGTGGGTCTCAAGAAAGCTGCACATCTTTGTATTTGATATTGCAGTGTGAATAATAATGTGTTTGTTCTGAGCTGCTGCTGTGAGGACACCAGCCTTTTCCTTTTGCTCTTCCTTCCTCTGATAAATGCAGCAGTCCCTGTGATGGGTCATTTCAGTGAAAGTCAGTGTTATCTAGCTGGAGGTGCATGTTGCAGGATGGAGCTCACTCTGGAGCTCTGGTATCTCGTAGCTTTGCCAGCTGCTGACACATGCTGATAATGGACTTCTTGTTAAGCAGCAACTTCAATGGAAAAACCAAGTGAACTTAGGTAAGTGTGTCTATCTTAGGCTGCAGTGAATCAAATTCACCTGAGGGCTTATGGGGGAAATAAGCAGAATTCACATTTCTGTATGTGCATGATGAACTCTGAGATGGCAGAAGCCTCGCTACTAGCAAGCAGGAGCAGATAAGGCATTCTTCTGAACTTTGCCATCTAGAATATAAACGTTAGGATTGTCATCCTATTCCTGTCTTCATTGAGATAAACGTTACAAAGGAAACCCAGCCCAAAACAAAGAATCCAAATCAATAATAAGGAAAGATGGTAGGAAGTCAAATGCCCCAGGATTGGTGGCATATTGTGATGGCTTTGAGCCTCCCTCAGCAGGAGAGTGTTGTGAAATTGTTGAACATAATGGTCTGAGGAAGACAAAACATTGCTGCAGAAGCAGTGACCAACAGGATTGACTGAGGCCAAACAGCAGGACACCAGGGAATGCAGGCTGGACAGGACCATCCAGAGTTACCAGGGTATATATTGGAAGAGTTAAGTAGAATTTTAGAAGGGATCAGTATTGTGTCCTTGGGTCTTCATTAGGGTTTGGGAGGAACCTTGATATATTAATTTTCTCCTTCAAGAATTGTTCAGCTTCACACTGGTAATACTGGCCTGTGATCAAATGAAAATATGGGATTAAGACAACTGTGCGTGTAACTGGATTTATCAACTTTCATTCTTACCACTAGATTTAACATTTTAGGCTTTGGTGTATCATACCAATCAATGCATATTTTCTTTTCCCTTGGCAAGTCAGGACAACAGCTAGGACACCCAGGGAAAATTCCAGTTCTTTCACTTTATTTGCAAATAAATGTTGTTTGTAAACATCATGAAGCAGATGCCCTTAAACCAGCAGAGGGGTTGTGAACCCAGTGGCAGCAGCTAACAGGGAAAAAGTCAGGAAGTATTGGCAACAAAATTGAGACTCCTAAACACTAAGAATACTCAAGTAGATATGGGGTTAGACCAAAGTGCTCAAGGTAAAAAGACAGGTAATGAATTAATTCAAATTACCTAGTAGCCCTTAACAAGAATTACTTGTTGAACAGGTTCACTGTCTCACAGAGCTCTAAGCAAACCCCCCACAGCTATTAATCACCTGCTGCACAGTGGGAGGGAGGGCAGGTTGGTGTTGGGGCCAGCATTTCAGCATTGTGTTCTTACTTTTTTGTTTGTTTTTGTTTGGCTTTTTATTTATTTTTGTTTTGTTTTGTAAGCATTTGGATCTTGTTTAGGTAGAAATAGCTGTGTTAGCTAAAGATCTTACTCTGCCTTGTGTTCACAGGATGGAAACTGTGATGTTCTGTCAGGGTGAAATGCAAAGCAATTTAAAGTAATGTGCAAAGAGTAGATTCAGATGAATAATAAGTACTAATATCTAATGATAAGTTTGAGTTGGCACATCATCTGTCTTTCCAGAAATGATTTCTTAATGAAAACCTCACAGCTGCTGATGTGAAAGAGGTAGTGGACAAATGTTTTGACAGTTTCTTTTATTTTCCAAAGCTTCTGCTCGAGGTGTTCATGCTGCTCTCAAGTGTTCAGAAAGACCTTTAGTGATGGAATAAATTATCCTCTTGATAAACGGACAGTCTTAAGTTCTGTTGTAATAAATATCACTCTTAAATGCTTTTTAGCAGCTTGAGGAACAACATCAATTACCAGTTATAAGCTTACATAATTGTTAATTTAAAAAAAAAAAAATACTAGAATTAAGTATATTGCTATTGAAATCTTCATACCAAGATTTTGTTTTACTTTCTTCCTTTTCATTTTGTTGCTGGTGAGAGAAAAAAGTGATTTAGAGGGAAAAGTCAGACAATAAAACCCACAAACAGAAAGTAATTTTTCTTTTTCTTTTCCTCACTGTTGAAAAGTAAAAGCTGCATACAAGTCAGTTCAGCAGCCAAAATTTTAGTTCATGCCTTCTATCTGAAAAATGCTTGTGAATTTTGAGTAATCACAGGTTCTAGAATAAAACAGAGGTTTTTATATAAAAAAATTCTTAATCTACATCTTCCTCAGCTGTATTTTAGTCCCCCTGCTACTACTCAGTGTGCTGCGTGCAGAAAGAAAAACCAAGATTTAATTTTTTTCCCCTTGAGTGGTTCAAAAAGGCTATTCCTTAGTGCCTTCTGTCCTGCATAGCAAACACAGGTCTGTTTAGAAATTCATTATGGGTCCTGGCTCTATATTGCCTCTTCAGGTCCCTCAATTGTTTTCAAATCCTCTAACTGGAGCTGTTCTGCAGAGTTTATTTTGGTTTGTGGCCGTTCTGAAGCAAGGAGTTTATTTAAACCGGCCAGCTCCAACAGTTAATGCAGCATCTCTGAAACTGCCAGTGAGCCTAAATTAGGTTGTCAGAGTCAACACAGCGATCTAGTGAGCCTATTAAAATCTTAATAACTTTTAAAATTGGACTATGGGTAACAAAACATTGTCCCTGTGCATTAGATTTTCAGTAGATAAATCCATTAAACTACATCTTCTCACCTTCCTTCTCTCTCTGTTAGACACTGCCCAAAGAGGAATTTTTAGAAATCCAGTGAGTACGTTTAATAGTGGAACATCATAAATCAGTTATCATTGGGCTGCATTCAGTTCATCCAAATCAATTCTGCTGTTATGAAAATTTTTTGCTTTTCTTTGGGTCTTACTGGTGGTGGTTGGAGGAAGGTAGTTTGTTTTAATGAGGCAAAAGTAGAGGGAAGATAACTATAGTGCTTGTTTGTTGTATGTTATTTCTTAGCCCATAGTCTGCCCTGGTCTTATTAAAACTGCTGTCAATTAGATTTAAAATCAGACTTCTGTCTCTCAGCTTCAGTTCTGGGCATGAGAACGTGCTTTGTGTCCAGTAAAGTTCTATTGCTTTCTTCCTCTCCCTCGAGTAAAGTGACAGATTACTGTACGTGGCAATACCTATAAGGCATTGCCATAAATTGGAATTTCCTCTTTCACTTTACTCTGAATTGGAAGGAAAATTCTTCTTCTGCCATGATTCTCACATATCACTTAAGTTCTACTTCAGTAATAGATGTGAGTGGGAGGTCAAAATTGAACTTGTTAATGCGAACGAAGTTGAAGCCTTAATTATAGAGGAAATTGTAGATTACTCATAATAATCAACTGAAGTTTGAATTTTAAGTTTGACTGGCAGAAAAACATCTGTCACTATTATTATTATTATGTATGAGACCAAATCCATTTGCAGACAAGTAGCAAGTGATTAGGCAGAACTAGGAGAAGTAGATGGACTTTTATGAGAAACTCATTATAATTCTTTTCTTTCAAGAAGGATAATTAGTAGCCTTTTAGATATTTCAGCTAGTTGTAATGCTCTCTGAAAGCAAATTCAATAAAACCTAGCATGGTCATATATGACAGCAATAACTGAAATGACCCCTTCTGCTCTGCTATCCTTTAGTCTTTGCATTGTGTATCTCTGTGCAAAGCAGTTATTAGCAAAAATGAAGGCTTTTTTCCCCAGCAATTAGCTAAAGGAGATGTAAAAGGTGGGTTATGTATAGCACATGTAAGACAGATGGATAATTTTTCATAGTAAACAATATCTTGGAATGCAGTTGTCAGTTCCTCTGTGGTGGTGTCAGGATGTGTACTCTAGACTTGGAATAAAAGCATAAAATGGGAATTGAGGAAGGCAGGCAAAAAATGTGACAAAATAAGTACGCCTGACCTGAAAGAGAATCATCATTAAATACTGGGAAGTCAATATTACCAGCTGCAGTCAAAATGCAACTAAACCCACTGAGCGATTTATAGTAGATTTTTCTGCCTTAGCGCAAAAGGGTGAAGTTGGCTTGAGGTCTCTTGAGCAAACACAAGTTTTATCTGCCAAGCAATCCAAATGCCAGCACTTGGTTATCATTAAAGCCTAATTGTCAAGAAATCTGTATCAGAGGATATTAATGACAGTGTATTTTGTTATTTAGACAAAACACTCCATTAGAAACTTGCGTGAAAGAGCAAGTGCTAAAGGCAATTAACTCTGCTAAGTGTAGTCTGTGGTACCTTATCTATGGATTTTCTCCTTACATGGTTAAATATTCCCTCTACAATTTACGTTTCATCCAACAAAGAAGATTTGATTTCAGATAATTCTTCTTTTAAGAAAGCAGTTGGTACTTTAGTCAGCTATTCATCCATATCCACTTATCCTAGAATAAACACTCATTCATGAAAGAATTAAAAATAAAGCACAACATGCAACTTCTCATTTACAATAAATTGGTAGGTAGTATTTTTTATTCTCAAACGCTTTTCTACCAGTGGCTATATCTCCAAGGAGATGAGTGCTATTGTAAAATATTATATGACTTTCCACTTCTCCGAGGGAGCATAGCTGTCCTTGTACAGTTTACAAAAGGACTACATACTAACCTCAGTGGACACTAGGACTTTTTTGTTTTGGTTTTTCCCCTTGTTTTTTATAGTGACTGAAACAGAAGCAACCAGGGCAGCTGAGTCTTTACAGACAACACAGTCCTATTACCTTGTTCCTTTCAAAGCCCTCATAATAAATAGAAATTAGCAGGAACTGTGGCTCCTTAGATTGGGAGGCTGTTGTGCTTGGTACAAATACACTACCTGAAGTTCATAATTTACTCCTAAAGTTGTTATAGTCTAAGCATAAAACTTGTCAATAGTGAAATTGGACAAATGGCTGGAGTTGGAGAAGATGAGGAAGTGATGAAGAAATGGCCCTCAGCATAGCTTCAGTCTTCATTGTCTAGCTTTTAGAAGAGTCTGAGTTTGAGTGGAGGAACCTGTTTGGTCTGGGTCAGGAGGTGAAGGTGGTGGTATCTCAGAAGCAGCAGATATCCGTGAAGCTTGCTTTTAAGCATGAGAGAATGAAATGAAGTATGAGGAATCTCACAAAAGTGAACTGTGTAACACTTTGAGAAATACTGGCTGTAAATATTGCACAGCAGTTAGAAGAAGAAAAAAAAACACCACCAAAAGAACCCCAAAGCAAACAAAAAACTCCCCCTTACTGGAGGATCTCCAAGCAGCTTGCAAATATCCATTAATTACCTCTCTGTGGGAAATGATACAAAGATCATTTCTCTTGTTTTGAAATTGGAAATCAGTTGCTGTTAATGTGTAGATCAACATTGCTGCCATCTGTTAAAAGTAAGAAAGAAAGCTGAGCTTATGGACAAAGCATTAATTTGCAGTTGGGATGTTCACACACAGAATGTAACCACCTGACCTTGAATTTAAATTTTAAAAAGCAGGGAGAGACATTTAGAGGTTTGGTGTAGCAGAAATCTTTGTAGCTCACATGTTGTATCATCTCTCTTTTGAAGTGAAGATTGAGCATTGCTACATGGAAGTCAAAAACACCTGGTTATGACATTAATGTGATCATGTTACTGACAACCCGTGCAACTGAAGGGGGCCAAAATCTTCAGGAACTTCTCTGGCTGTTTGAATCTCAGAGCTTCTGCTGTTTTTTAAATTACTTAAGTGAAATCTCACCGCAGCTGTGGTCTTGAGCTGTCATCTTTACATTAGTGGTGTATTACAAACCTGCCCATGGTTACTGTGATGCATCAGGTGCAACAAAGATCTGCTTTAATAGGGCTTCACTTTTCAGTTCCTCACTTCTCCAGAACTTGTTTTTCTATAGATACTGACATAACTTGTAAACTACTTAACTGACCTTGTCGGTGATTTTTTTATTATACGTACCTCCTATTCATATCTTTTTAAGGATTCGGTCATAATAGTAATCACGTTTTATTTTTCTAGATTTGTGAGCATATTCATTCAGTTTTAGGTTTAGTTACTGTTCCCATTATAGTGACTTTTCTATCCTGAGCATATCAGTTAAACAAAGCAAAAGGTGAAATTGCCTTTCTACTTGAAAAACTGGGCCAAAGTAGCCAACAAATGTTCAGCATCAAATACTTTGTTCATTGTGAGTGAGCACTTTTGTCAGTTGCCTGGGTAAATAATAGCTCCTATTAGGTGTTAGCCAGTACAGATGCATGATGAAAACAATCTCTCATTTTCTGTAGAAATAATGCACTGATGCCCTTGAAATACCTGTAGGGTATTTTTTATTGAGAAGAACAGCACGAGAATAGGGGGTGGGGAGATATCTGTGTTTTACTAGCTTTTGGTTCGGGGTTTCTTAAGCTATTATTCACAGAACTGTTAATCTGTGTTCTGTTCCTTGGGTTTGATTACAAGTCTGGTGTATTTTGGGGAGAAGAGTGAGATGAAGTGTATGGTTATTATCGCTGAGCAGAGGGAAATACTCTTTTCCTGACATGATCTTTGTAGGCATACAGTATTCTTGGTATGGGCTGTTTTGTGGCTTGGTTTTTGGTGCTTTTTTCGTTGTTGTTGTTGTTCTTTTTGTTTTGTTTTGGTTTTGTTTGTTCCTTTGTTTCTGAGGTGTTATGACAAGTGACAGCGTGCAAGACATTTTAAGAATGAGGGTGGCTTGCATGTCACATATGGTAGAAAGGAGGCAAATAAATACAAAGGTGCTGCTTTTAGAATGTAGTAAGAGATGCAATGGCTCCAGTGTGGAGGATAGGGCAGCCTTGAGTGTGAAAAGTCAAATGGTCAGATAAAGATTAATTGTGGCTGCATCTGATTATGAAAATTAGGATATCTTTGTTCACGTCCTACTCATTACTGACATTCAGATGCTTTTTTTCTAACTAGTAATTCTGAACTTTACTCGCTTGAGAGTCCTCTGTGGGAAGTTCTACCCTTGTTATTTCTTGTGTGTGTGTGGATTAAGTAGGATTTCTGAAAAACCTGGGCACCCCAGTAAAAGTGACTGCTGAACCACCTTGTTTTAACTTACAGTGTGTCAAGTGTGGCTTCTAGTGTGATTGAAAAATTACACACAGTAAGACCCAAATTCATCCTCTCACCACTTGGTGCCACTCTAGCTTTGCGAACTGCAGTCTCACCAAAATAACAGATTTTTCTTCCTTTAGGTTTGCCAAGTGCTGTCTGAAGTACGACACTCTGAGACCCATCTTTGAGATATGTTGGTCTGAGGCAGAGGACATTGTGGCTGATGGACAGCTTTCTGACATTGCTCAGAAGGGGAAGGAGGTGGTGGGATCAATAGTGGGGATTTTAAACTGAATATGTGGCTATGAAAGCTCTGTAGATTTTTGTTTTCTGATGCTGCTATAAGTTCAAACCTGAAACAGGACGAAATCATTTCAGTGACTGCTTTGAGACTCTTCTTTTCCTGAAGAGGAAGAGAGATGGCCATTAAGTGTTCTTGTAGGTATTTCCGTAAAAATTAGAAAGAACTATAGCCTGTGTTACTTGTTCCTTTTATTTAAGTACTTTTTATGCAGCACCTGTGTGCTTAGGCTCTAGGATCTTGCTCTGAAAAGTGTTGTGCAGCACATGCCATTCCTCCACTGGCAACCCCATCATCACAGTTTGCTTTCCCAATATGTGCAATTGTACCAAAGGAGACACATGGCCTTTTTCAAAGGGCGGTGAGGAGTTTCAACCTGTGTTGGTACTGAGATCATATCCTCTCCCTGCAAAGTTCTGTAAATAATGATGGCAAGACCAGAGATGATTTCTTGCAAAGTGAATGTTCTTATTTGCACATTGAAGGCAGGCCTGCACCATCTGAATGGATGAGGGGCCAAACAGGGACAGTTGATGATGAGAACTCGTAAGGCTGGCTGGACAAAAAGCATTGTGGAGGTTAGTTGATACAAGCTGGCCGTTGCTGGTGCACTAGGACGGTCCACCCAAGCAGGTGTAAGGCTTTTGAGACTCTGGAGTTGTTGACCAAACAGGTGTGTCATGAGTTCCGCTTGCATGGTGAGCCAGATAGAGGAATGCAGTACTGCATGTGGCCAGTGCTCAGGGAAGGTTGCAACTTGATGCCAGATGGATAAACATCTGCTTCTATGGACAGTGCTCTTATTATCCTTTGGAGTCCCCACATCCTTTTACCAGTTTATTTTGCCCTTGCGACCTCGTGATCTTGATGCAACACCTTATCATGGCTAATCTTACAGGTCTCAGTCATATCCTGATTATTGCTGTTGTACATTGTTGTTGTGCATCTCATATGGTTCCTTCTGTCTCTTGGGTTTGCATTAATCTGCTCTTAAAAATACTAAAAGCAAAAAGCCAAAGCTGCCTAATACAGAGAGTTTCATGTCTGCAGTTCTCTGACACGATATAAAAGTCAGTCAGACAAAGCCTCTGTCTTGAACCTAAACCTGGCATAATTTTGCCAGATTTTGAAGTAGCTGGCACCATTTTGTGTTTCCTTTGAATTTCTCCTAGAGGGAACCTCAATATGTCAATACCACAGTGTCCTCTATTTTTTCAGTGGTTATCTTCCTTCTGCGTATACCCAAGTTACTTCCAAAGAAGCTGAACCAACGTTCAACATGCCTAAATTTTAATATATTAAAGAATTTTTAGTACTGTTTAAAAGATTGTTTCCCTCCCCATATCCTTTAGCTAAAGGGAATGGGAATAAATGGTGGGTTTTTAAAAAGAAAGCTTCATTTATTTCTTTACATTTTCAAGGCTTTGAATGTTTTCCCCCCCACATCTTTAACAAAAGGTGACAAAGACTTCTAAGGGTAGATGTTGCCATGATACTAAGGAGAAAGAAATCTTTTGTTGTAAAATCAAGAGTCTGGTCTTAGTGTTTAATATTGTATAGTTACAGGGTCATATTGGCATGTTTTGCTTTTTTGGGCCTTTTTAAAACATGAAAATTAATGTAATAGTTCTTGGGAATTAAAGATGTAGTAATGGGTAAAATGTGCTATATATACGATCCCCCTTTGTAAATATATTTTTTTTCTGTATGTTTCAGACATAACCTATGACAGAGAGACAAGCAAAATGTGTATATTGTATACTGCATCTAAACTAACAAGATTAGCTGAATATTGGAAGTAGTTTTTTTAAGACATCACTCCAGAAGTCTTTATTATGGGCTAATTTATCCTTCATTACCATCTTGCTACGGCTTAACTGCTTTTCTGCATGGACTGCTTTGCTTTAATCTAATGTGGATTTCTGTACACTAAATTCAAGTTAGATGTATGGACACAACAGAAAATCTGATCTTTCCCTTCCTTTTGTCTGTGACTTTTAGCACGAGGCAGGGTACGGGCAGGATGGAGGGTGTGCCTAGGTTGACGTATGTGTAAATGAGTTTTCAAGCAAGATGAGCAGAAGGCTTAGGTTCTAAACTACCTTAATTTATCAGTGTAACTGTATTGCAATCATCCCACCTATGTGTATGCCTAGTGCTCTGTGAAATCCTTGCTGTAGATTTAAAAATGGCAGCTCTGAAAATTGCAAACTTTTTGGGGAAAAAATGAAAAATGTTAAGCATAGCTATATAAAGCAGCATGCACTTTTGATGATGAAAGACAAATAAAATTCCAAAGGAACTCATGAAATCTGTGTGACTTTTTAAGGCTGTAGTGATGAGACACATAAAACAGTAGATCTTAACAATTGAAAAATAACCTTAAAAGGTTCTTGTAGGTGTAAACAAGAAGACAGAAATCTACTGTTTGAAAAACTTCTGCTACTAAACAGTTACAATAACATGTCAGCAAAGGTGGATTTGAGAAAATGTGCCAAGATTCAAAAGAAAACTGAGTGATGTCTGTGAAAAAGCAGATTAACACCTAAAGATGCAATTGTTTTGTTTATTAGTAAGTTGTATAATCACAAAAAGTACCAGCTGTTTATATTCCTGGGAACTTTGTTCTGGCAAGCAGAGTGAGGTCAACAATTGCTTTATATTTAGGGCATTTGATGCAGTCTTAGGTGAACTTCAGTTAATAATATTGAGGTGGCTTTGCATTTTTTCTTGTTGTTGTTGGTTTTTTTGGTTTGGTTTGGTTTGGTTTGGTTTGGTTTGGTTTGGTTTTGCTTTGTTTTGTTTTGTTTTAATCTGAAGGAACTATTGGAATACTGCTTTCCTCGTGGGAGAACACTTAAGCTGACCTCCCTGCGCCATCAGGCTCCCTGTGCTGCAGCAGCCCTGTTGGCAGTGGTCAGATCCACGCTCTGAACTGCTGCAGCACCGCTCAACTGAGAATGAAACAAGCGCCTTTGGAGCGGGCTGGGGGTGAAGGCATGAAGATCAAAAGGTACCATGACTATCATCTTCCCGCACTCCTGTGCTCTTTGTGAACATCTCTCTCTGGTGCTGACCTGCACTGCCTCCAGCACTTGTGGGCAGGCTCTTAAACAGATAGCCAAGCGTTCGGTTTCATTGTAAGAACGGCATTAATGTTTGCTCACCATGAAAAATGTATTAATAATCTGTTGACTTATTAGTTAATGGGAAATATGTGATTTTGAATGTTGAAACATGATGCTGCCATGTTGACTTCAAGTATCACGCCACAAAGGTCAGGAAGGGATATTATTACGGTACCATATATGGGATAATTCCTCAGGATTTAACTGAGTATGTTCTAGAGGAAGAAAATTGATTTGATAAATGGAAACTAATCAGCCAACATTCCATTTATAGTGTGTGCTTTTTCAAGCAACATTGCCTGTAGCTGTTTTAGTGTTGAAAAAGAATTGTTGGACCAATACACATTTTCCTGGACAGGCTGAGTGCTTAGGAGTTTACACCGGGGATTAACAAGGAATAGCAATTGCAGTTCTCACACCAAGATTCATTCTGTTTAGCTCAAGTGCTTAAGGATATGTGTGGATTTGTGGAAGACTGGAACTGTTTTTCTGTCCCAGAAGGTAATTATGTAGGCTATATTAAAAGGTCTGGTTTTTAATATGAATTTAAAGTATATTACACTTGTCCAAAGGGAAAGTTAAAATGGTACATGTGGACTCAAACAGAGCTGTTGGGAAAGCAGTATTTTGATCGCTGATAAAGAAAATGAAACAAAGTAGTAAGCAGTAATAAGTAGTGTGAGTTATTAGTTTCATAGGCCAGAGGAACTCAGAAAAGCTCAGAAAAGTAGGATGAATAGGGACAGGAATAGCCAGTGAAGGAAGAGACTGGAACATCAGCTGTCATGTCTGGGAGAGTACGACGTTGATTACATTGTAATCAATAAACCTTCACTGAATTGTACCTTGAATAGGTAATGAGTGTAATCAACTGTACAGCCCAAGGACTGTATGAGGAGACAGAAATTCAGGGACAATCTAATGATGATTATTGTGCAAGTGCTTGAGGGAAGTGATCCTTACTCCTTCAGTACCATTTCGTTCCCTCCTTTAGACCTTCTATGTCACTTGGTGCTGCATTTGCCTTTCAGAGTTCAGTTGGGTAGGAAACTCCGATGTTATGAGTTGGAGCTCAAACAGCAGGAAGTGAAATGTGTGTGCTTCCATAAAAACTAGTTTTCACTGCAAACCCCAAATTCTTTCCTAACAGATGCCTGTCACTTTCCTCATGTAAATTCAATAAAAGTCTTGATATAATTTATTTTCCTTAGATATATAGCGTTTATTTAGTCAGTATGACCTTCTGGTAATCTGGAGTGAAACTTTACCTAAGTGAACACAGGTTTTGATTATTTGAGGGAGTGTTTCTAGGTCAGTCCTGCAGCAAGTTTCTCTACATCCATTGTTGTAAGGATATTGTTTGTCAGTCTAAAGAAGTACAAATTTTTAGATTGTTTTCGGAACCAGTTCCACATGGAGTTTTCAAGAATTCTCTGAAACCTCATGCTGGAATATTGAGTATGTTGAGCATGCTACATATGAATACAGTTGAGTAGAAATCTCATTTAGCTCCAACTACTCATTACCTCAAATTGACAAAGCTTTGTTTACTTTACAAGCTTTGCACTATATTTCTTTAGCTGGTTGTAATTAAGGGTATAGGTAATAATTAATTACTGCCAAGTTAATAGAGAAAGTAGACTGTAAAGCCAGAACTTTAATACAATGGTTCTATAGCTTTTACCTATTGTTTACTCCTGCCCGCAGAAGTAGGAGGAGCATGTATCAGTGAGAAACAAGCTCCAGTCAAGTGCTGTGTTACACTTCACTTTGAGGACATAATGATCTCTGTATTTTTGTCCCTCCTTTACGTCTTTGATGTGAAAGACATGCACTATATAGGAAAGCTATTTATTACTCTGTTTATTGATTTTCTTTGCTCTCTTTACTGTAAACCTCACTAGCTTTAGTCTGTAGCTGTTGAATAACATAAAGTCATGTTTCAGACCTTACAACATCTGAAGTGTTTGGGTTGAGATCAGCAGCAATTTTTGTTCATTGTTTACTTCCTCTTGAAGATAGGTTTTTAAATAGCATGTGGGCATGTGGATACTTAGGCAAGGATTTATTGCATGCAACGTAAGTAGCGCTGCAGGTTTTTTGTAGGAGAAAATGGGTGGAAATAGCCCTGAGTAGGTTTGCTGCTGTGCCATTTTCTCCATAGTCTAGGCTACATTCAATTGAAATATTTTTAAACTAGTAGTGGCAAAAGATAGTTCAAGAGTGAACAGAAGTCCCTTTCAAGCTCGTGCTATTCCATTTCTCTGAAGAAAGTCATAATGGTAGGCATTTTGCAGAATTTCTAGCTGGGGCAGTGCTGGTGTCTCCAGAGAATTATACTCCTTGTAAGAAAAATTCATCTGTCTGCTGGGGAGGTAGAGTCAAGAGAGGAGAATATGTCACCAGAGGGCTGAAGCAACTAGTTCTACATTTTCGAAGAGAAATACACTGTTACATTATTTATGCAATCTGTAATAACCGCAGCAAATATTAAGAATCCCTGTTGCAAAGTGTGTCTTCAATAACAATTATAGAGATGAGGGTATGGGAGTTGGATACTGAAATAAGGAGAATTTTCTTTGGGAAAAGATAATTAGAAAAATTAGCTTGTCTTGCCTTAGAGTAGTTAGTTGAAGGGTTGTGTTGGTTTCCTTTGAGTTTCTTTCAAAATATCAAAAAATAAATTTTCTGCAATACAGGGATGCTTGTAGATCAAGTGGAGTATTTCATGTTGGATAGATGAGATAGAGATTGCCCCCTTGAAAATGGAACTGATACTTTTTTTTTGGTGGTGTTTTTGTTTGCTTGTTTTAGCTGTTAAACAAATGTGATCCTTAATTGCAAATATTCTTCAATAAGTTGTTATACAGCAGGTATGTAAATAAAAATATCCAGTGTTCTCTTCTGATTTCTATTCTTATTCATTGTACAGCATTCTCCTGGGTAGAATGATAACTGCCTCAGGTCTTTGACACTTACCCCTTCTGCTGGCTCAGGCAGTTTAGAGCAGTTAATTGTAATAGCTGTATTTGTCTTACGTGGTTTAGAGTTTACTCTGTGATATCATGATGTCCTTAATGCAATACTTCAGTGTTGTTCCCATTAGGATCAACTGCTGCAATTGTTTTAAGTACCTTTAAGCTGATCTAAGCTAAAAATTGATATTCAACCACAGCAACTTTGGGAAAAAAAAAAAAGACTCGGAGTAATGATTTGGTAATCAATCAACTATCATTGTGTAAGGGCTGAGTCATTTGCTCTGGCATCTGTAGGACTGCTGTGAACAATAAAGTATGTGAAGAACAAATGGAGAGGTTAAATAGAGTGTAGGTCCCACAAGAAAACATCTCCATCTCTGGATGGAGCAGGGACTTGCCAAGAATTATTTCTTTATCACAGTAACCATGTGTAATCCAGTAAGGAGTAGTTGCAGTAGTTAGAGAAGGTGTTAGGCTGTCAGAAATTTGTTTTCTTGTTCTAATGGGGCTTGTTCCTTCTAGAACAGATGTGTTTTTGCAAGGGGAAAGAGAAGGAGGGAGTTTGGCTCATGTCCTACCTTAGATGTGAAACAAGGCTCCCTGTACCCAGTGACCTCTCACTGTGAGGTTCAACAGTGTGCACAACGCTAGCGAGACATACCGACATCATCCGCCAGAGAAAGCAGAGACAAGGATTAGATTTTTGAGTTCTTGAGTTACAGACACACTTCTAGGACTAAACTCAAGTTCCTTTTAACTGCATCTTGATTATTTTGGCCCCTAGAAATAGTTTTTTCAGGGTGGCAAAGTAGAAGTGTTACTATTATGATCTACTGTCCAAAAATGGAACAATAAAACTCAAGTAGTGGGAGGGAGATCTAGAAATACACATCTAAAATACCTTGAGACCCAAGCGCATAGTTATGGTCTCAATTGCTTCAAAATTATAAATTTTTTTTTTTGGTACAAGTCTCTGCTTCTCTTGATCTTAATGCCTTCTGAATAGGAATAAAATTTTCTTAAGCCACATGACTGCCACTTTGTATTTTCTTTTAGGATTTGTGTATTTTGGAAACATTTTTTTAGCTGCTTCAGAGAACTCTTCTGTACTGAGGGATTTATGTTAATGTAAAAATAGGTGCCTATTAAAAATAAGTTTTCTAGCTTTAAGTGTAGTTCTTAAATATTTTCAAGGAAGCTGGACCTGATGTGATTAATTCTAGGGCTTTAAAGAATTGGCTGTGTAGGGAAGAAAGTGGTATCTGGGGAAAAGCAAATCTAGTACTTTAGGAGGGGATAGGGAAAGGATGAGCTGGTAATTAAAGACCAGTCTGTTTGGCTTAAATATAGCAAGAAATAATTGGATAGACATCTTATAAGCCCCTGCCAGTTAGCAAGATCTGTTACCAAGTAAACAGATTTCTCAAGGGCAAATCGTGACAAGCCCATTTAATTTCTTTGTACGGCAGTGTTACAGGTCAGGTGGTGAGGAGAGAAGCATTAGATATAATATACCTTGATTGGCTCAAGTTTCTTGCACCGTATTCATGTAGTGTTTTCTTGAGTCAGATAAGTAAAAGTTCTCTAGAGGTGTCTACTGCCTGGTGGATATAGAACTGGTCAGGAAAAAAAATAAAGAATATGTATAATTAGCCATATGTCAGAACATGGTGATATATCAAGGAGGGCTTGTCAATATTCTATGTCTCACATTAATCAGTATTTTTATTAATGACTTGCACAGTAGAATGCAGAGTATTTTCTGAGTCTGTCAACCCTGGCAGAGTGAGAAGGAACACAGTACATGGGAAAACAGGTATAGAACTCAAAATTATCTAGGGGACTTCAACAGGATGAATTATCTGCGTAAATCCTGCACGGAAACATTTGGCTAAATGATATTCCTGTGTAAAGTGATTTAGGATCTGTGGAGAATCACAACTAATAGTTAAGGGTTGTGACTGTCAGTGACTGATCTGTGCTGGAAGGAGAATTTTCTTTGCAGAATTGAATGAAGACTTTTTCAATTACATTTAAACATCCTCATATACTTCCTGGCTCGGGAGATGACTCGTTTTGATTCATCCAGATTGAATCTTAAAATTGCGCAGTAAATATCATCTGTTTCCTCCTGCTCTCTCTTCTTCTTCAAAACTAGCTCCAAAAAAACTAAATGTAGACTTGTCTGGTTAATGTTGTAAGCCAGTAAATGTTAAGTTAAGAAAACAGCCGATGAGAACTGTAGTGACTGAAGAGAGAGAATACCAATTTCTTCCTATTTCTGGTTACAAAAATTCTTTCTCTTTAGAAACAGTCCCTGGATTCCATCAAAAAGCGAGCTTGTGTGCTTAATTGTAAAAAGTTCTTACACCTTTTGCTAGTAGGAAATCTTGGAATTTATTTCATAAATAAATTCTGCATACAGACACATTTTTCTCCTTTTGGTTGTAATAAAAAGTGGGAACAGGGATACAAATGTGCATTTGGTAAGAAAACAGAATGGCAAAACTTACAAAGTTAGCCTGGTATATCCTTAGGAAGGCTGCACTGACACACTCATGGTCAGAAAGCTTAAATTAGTGTTGCCTGCTTTCCAGTTGACCGGTGTCTGCCTTCCTTTTCTTAGAGATGGAAAGATTTATAAGGTAATGTGGACTGGGAAAAATCTATGTGGTTAAAGCTAACTATTACTCTCCTCTTCAGCCCTCCATCACCTTCAGTTTTGTTTCACCAGTTACATCCCTTGTGTCTCACTGCATTGGGCCAACACTTGCACCAGGACAAGTGAGTGAGTGAGACAGGAATGGAAACAAGATGGATGGAAAAGGGGCAAAATTACCTCATGCAGTGGCACTGCCGACTCAGACTGTCCTGAAGTGTGCTTGAAACTTGGCTTTCAATTAAATGCCCAGACTGTCAGCTTCTGGCAGATTTGGCTCAGGTTCTCAAACTCCCTGCATGCCTGTTTTCAGTCCACACAGGTTTTTTAACAGTACCTGTAGCTTGTAGAAGTAAAACATGTACTTTTAGGCTTCCTTGGGCTAAAAGGTTAGTTAACTGAAGAACTAAGACAGGTAGTATTAAATATTTAGCAAGTATATCTTTCTGCTTGCACTGCTGTAGGTCATGTGTCAGAATCCAGTTCCGCTGTGCCCGTGTTGCCCAGCACACACACCAGGTACTGCTTTGATGTCAGTGGGCTTCTGGCACACGCTGCTGTTCAGTGCAAGGGTTGTACAAACAGTCCCTAGGATATGGCTGGAAGCTTCGATCAACAAAAAGTTCTAATCACTTTTGATTTGACATTGTGACTCTCATGTCAGGCTCTCAACTTCTCGTATTTTTCTTGTAAAAATTATTTGTGAAGATTTAGCTTAGACCAGAGACTTGGGATTCTGAAGCTTATATTGATACTTTATCCTAATATTAGAATGTTGAATGGTCAGTTTCTTCTGGAGTATGGACTATTATTGTTGGTTTTTGTCCCTAGAGGTGATTTACTAGAGAGCAATAGGTGATGCATAACAACTCAAGGTTCAGAGTTCATTATAAAAGCAATTTTAGCCTTGCTAAATTGGTCACTTGGTATGCAGCATCCATACAGCAAAACTACAGTGAAGAGGGTTCACTTGAATATGAACTCTGTTTGGAAAACGTATCTCCATATGTTTTATACGTAAATTATCAGTTTCTTTTGATGCAATTTCCTTCTTAAGCACAGGAGGAGTGAAAAACTGTACTGCTGTACTGGTCTGGGCACAGCAGTCAAGCAGGGAAAGCCAAACACAGGCAACGTGTTGAGTGCATTGTCAGGTATTCTGTGCTTTGTCTTTCATTGCTGGTCAGCACCTCTTTTGTTCCAGTGGTGACTATCTTTGAGATAGTTTTTCATATCTAGACCTGTTTTACATATGCTTAGAGGAAATAATTTTGTCCCTTAGAATTTCTTCCTTTGTTTCTATTTTTTTTGTTTGTTTGTGTGAGTTTTGAACAATAGGCTGGACGACACAAAGGTAGATTTTTAATAAGTGTATGAGCACAAGCAACCTCAGAGTAACAAAGAGGGGAAGTGGATAAAATGGCTTAATGTTAACTTTTTCCCTTTCATGGTCTTCTACCATAAGCAGATTGGACAGCTGGGGAGATTGGTGTCAGGATGGTACACTGTGATTTGAAAGAAATGCATGTTCCAGTGCTTGATGAAACAGTGGCCCTTTCAGCCTTGTATTGTCTGTATGATAATAGATCTTACCACTCAGAGATTAGTCAGAAAAATTTATTCTGCTTTTCCCCGTCCCCCAAAGTTGAGGTCAAACTAATTAGGATAAAATGCTCATTCCTTGTTATTTAAATCCTCAGTTTAACTATCTCATCTTTTGACAAATAGGTATAATTAGTTCTCTTGTATAATTTATTAACTTCCATATTAAGTTGTGTACAGATTAGTGAGCCACCAGGCATACTAGCAAAAAAGGCTTCCAATTAGAAGGTGGTAGATGGGTTTGCTGTATTTGATAAACAGGTTTTGTCATATTTTCAAATGAAACTGGAAAGAGCTGTTTTTGTTTAAAGACTGTCTCATCATGAGTGTGATGGGTATTGAACTAGATTCTGTTTTGTGCATTGCCATAATAGCTTTGCAACAAAAGGAGAAGATTTCAAGATATTAATAGCATATAAAAAGAGAATCTTGAGATTTCCTAAGAAGGGTATAAAAAAGGGTTAGAACCCTTTTTAGAAGCAAAAAGTGAAAATTTCATCCTTGTCTTGTACAGTTTGCTGACACAAGAACCTCTGTCTAACTGCGCACTTGAAAATGTCCCAGAAAGCGTTCTCTGAGGGCATGAACATGTACCAGCCTGCGGCAGGATTTGTGCTGAGGCCGCCTCTCAGGCTTTGCTTGGCGCAGGTGGGCACAGAGGTGTTTACTGAAACAGAGCTGCAGTGGTGGCAGCAGTGTTACTGCCATCAGAGCCCTGCCTTTTTGGGTACAACCCTCCCAGCAGATGGCATGGCTCCTGAAGTTTCCATGGAGACCAATTTAGTGAACACTCAAAGGATGTCCATAGGGCAGGGCATACCCAGGGTATCTCCAGAGGGATGGGTCTGGCTATGCTCAAATCATATGTTTATATATATATGATTTATATCCATAACAGGATATGGAGATTATTCAGATTGAGTTTGTGACAGAGTTAAAAAAGCAGCTCCCCTGATCCTGTGCGCTGGCTGTATTTCCTTTGGAGTGCCTTTTTCTCTGTACAACTTCATGTACAAAACAATACTGCAGGATATAATGATAAAATGGGACTCACATGACTATATACTGTTATTAAATAATTTCCTTAGCAATTTGCGTTTATAATTGTCAATATTGTGTATCATCACAGAAACAGAGACATTTCTGGTGTTTATATTCCTCATCATCAGTAAACTCCTGTGCTACTGCTCTTTCTTAAACGAGCGATTTCCTTCTAAACTGATGATAACTGATCCATATACTGCACTCAGCTAAACACTGTGAACCAGATCTATTCCATCAAAAGAAATGCATTTGGATTTTAGAGAGTTGGCCTAGTGGCTCTCTTCCATCAGTGCTTGTGCTGAGCTTTCTTTTCTGCTCCCTTTTGGACATGTTTTTTATTTCTCAAGTGGGGTCTTTATCTGCTTTGCCAGTCTGAAATGAACACCTCCAGTGCCTCGTCACAAGCATCATAATGGTTAGAGAAGTTATTAGTTTTAATTTCAAAGTTGCAGTTTCCTCTAAAGTTGTTTTGGTTTGTCTTCCAGGTGGTTTTTCATTGTTGCTTTGTGTTTGTTTGGTTTTGAGGGAGAAGGCACAGTTGTTAGGTCAGACTTTCATACATTTTTTTTTTTTTATCTATTAAAACCTGCTATGATTTTCAGTCTTTTTTTTGTCCTGCTACTGATGTATTGCACAGGAGTGAATCTGGCTTCCTGAGATAATTTATCTTTCTGCTATTTTCCTTGACTCTGTAACTTTGTCGTTTCCCTTCAAGGGTTTTATTTACTTTGGAGGTGTTTATAGAGTAGGCAACTTTTTCTTGCTTTCATTCGTATCCAGCAGATCGGTTTTTGTTGAGCTTACAAGAAGAGGTTTTCCTTTGACCCTAAGGATAAAGGGTTACGGTTTCAGCCAGTATTTCTGGTACAGCTTTTTCCCCTAGGAATTTTCTAAAGGAATGAGCCTACAATATGACTGCCAACATTAAATACCCAACCTGGAAGTACTGCTTGAAAGTAAAAGACCCTTGGCTGCTGCTTCTCTCTCTCTCTCTCTCTCCCCCCCCTCCCTTTCTTCAAAAGGAGAGGTAATAAAAGTTCTGCCTGTTTGACTACCTGCAGAAAACTAAAATGTCTGGGTGATCTGAGGTGCAAAAAACTGGAGCAACTAATGAGCTGGGCGTGGAAGAGACTTGGGATGATGTAGGTTGTGATGTCTTAGTAAGATTAGCAGTGCCTTTTCTCCTTGCTGATGCTTCATAAGAGCATAAAATGCTGCCTGTAGACCTTGTCAAGCTTCTTAGAGAAAGAGAGTAAAAATGTAGTAATTAAGCCTTAATCTTCCATGTGACATACTAGAAGTAAATAGAGATTTTACAAGACATACTTGAATTTTGAACTGGGAGTTAGTGTGGCGCTAAGATACCAATAGAAGTGAGTTGGTTTTGCTCCTATACAGAATCAATGTCTTTTCAACAGTCTGTCTTGATAGTTCAGACTTCCTTTTTCCTCCTCCATTCATACTATGCCTTCATTGCCAAACTTGGACATGACTTCCCTGTACCATGGATGCTCCTGAAGAACCTGCCACCAGGTGATGTCATTCCTATGGTCTGCATGTCATCACCTTACTCACAGATAAGCAACAGGACTACTTTTCAAGTCTAGCATAGTCCAAACCCTGTTTGGGTTGCAGTTTCTCTCATTTTTCCTTGTAATTCTCAGAGGCTCTTTCTAGCATATATGCTTTCTAGCATATGCTGTTGGGTTGCCATGGTAACAAATATCTATCTCCTTGATTGTTCTGTTGCTGTTTTGACTTCTATTTTCTTATACCTTGCCCATCACCATTGTGTTCACTCCCCTTAACAGCACAGAACTGATTTATTCCAGCATCAGACCTTCTCTCACAGCACCTGAAGGCTCAGCTTTATTGTTTATGTCATAGGATCCAGCCTGGGCTGTTGATCACACAGAAAGAGGAGTCACTAAGTCCTGTCCTTTATCAACAGGGTTTTGCTTTTTATTAGCAGTTTTCTGATAGAAATTTATTCTCCAAATACTTTTTGTGAAACATTGTGTCTTTTTTTCTGCTAAAAGAGACCGTAGGTTCAGGGCCTTGATCTTACTGGTGGAAAGATCCTTTGAACCTTTCTTGTGTGGTAGCCCCTGGCTAAAGGTGGGCACAAGAGCACTGCCCTGTGCTGAAGCTCTGAGATGCTGAGATAATACAGACTGCCTAAGTAGCATAAATAACTAACTTGCTACAAATTATGGCATGGGGAATTCCTACAGCAAGGCTTTTGCATAGAGCTATTTGTAAGAATGTAAATATTTTTTTGACAGAGCAAAAATATTCAATATTCTTCTGAATAGATAACAGAACTAAGTTGGCAAAATGGCCAAATATTTTTCAATTATGAACATAATTTGAACATAATTATGTTCATTTATGAACATAAACCTGCCCAGCTCTTAGAGAGTTTTTATTTGGGTGACTTTAACACAGTCTGTTAATAATCCTGGAAACTAATTCCAGTCACTTAATTAACTTACTTGATGCAGCTTCTAAAGGAAGGTAATTCAGCTAGAATGAGGCTAACAGGAACATGGCTATCACCTGCTTTATAACATTACTGGAGGTTTCTGAATCTTCTTAGCCAAATGTACTTAGAAGTTGTATTGCAGAAGTTAAAAATTTACAATACATATAAAGAAATGATACATTGCATATATTTAATCATCAAATACAGCTGTTAAAGGAAAGAGCAAGTGACACTTTTGTCTTCCAAAGTGGTTCAGCCTCTTTGTGACTGTTGGTGTTCCTGCAATAGAAGCACATGAAGCACTTGTATGGTGTGTTGTTCCTGCTGCTTGAGGACAATAGTTCAGAATATCCTCTCAGAGCTTTTGATAGTTCTCATTCTAGTGGGGAAACTGTCCTTGCTTTAACATCTTATTAAGCAGTGCACACAAAAAAGGAAAGGGGGACTGTGTTCTGGTTTTGGGAGACAAAACGAATGAATCTCTTAATTTAGCTACCGAATTTGGAACAAATGGAAAAGAGGCACATGTGAATTTCTCTATTATTGGGTCTGGAATGTTAAGTTTAGAAAACCTTGTTCTTCATATCATCAGATACCCTTACTTCACTGTGATTTCACAGAAATTTCACATAAATACTTTAGAGACTATGCAAGGTCTTGTGTTTTAATGCTGGTGACAATGTATATATAAGGATGAATTACAAGATGCAAAGAAGACATCCAACCTTCAGTCTCCATTTTGAAAGTGAAAACATCCTTCACCTGCTGCTGCAGTATCTTTCAGAGATGGGTGACTTATGCTTGAGGTTTTTTGTGGGTATTAACAGACTCTTTGGTGTTTTATGTATCAGTGATCTTAGGAAATAAAATATTCAGGCATTAAGGTGAGATTTCAGGAAAATTTGAATATCCCTTAAATAGAGTGCCAACTACAGCAGTATGTCTCCATAGCATTTTTTTTTCCTTTTTATTACTGCTGGTATTTATTTGGGTTGCTTCCGTATGTATTTATTTATTAATTTAGGTGTGCCTTCTTTTCCACTGCTCCGGGCCAGCCTGACATGCTCTGAATCATTAACCCCGTGCTCTAGGGAACTTATCCTGATGGCAGAATCTTTGATATTAGATTGGATCCCTTCCGGGCAAAATTTAATTGACTGGATTTCTAGGGAGAAAGCTGGTTCCCTCAGTGTCTCACTGCTCCAGCATCACTGTTTCAGCAGCTGATTTAGAAGCCAAGTTTGAGCTGCTGTGATAGTGGAGGGAGAGCCGGCAGTGAATCAGAGGGTGCAGGCTGTGCTTTGAAGCATAAGCGGATATGTTTCTTCACTTGGGGATGTATTTGCTCTAAGTGTACTGGCACGCTGTAAGTATTCACACCAATAAACACAGCACGAGATGGATGAATACAATTTTATAGCACTTGATTATAGATTACAGGGAAACCTGGAATTCTGTCCATGGTTATTCAGGGTGACAATCACTGTAACAATAATGTAAAAAGGTGATGTATCTTACCTTAAGCTTGATTTCTATAACAGGGGTTGTGATGCCAGGTTCAACCTCTAGGACAAGAAGAAACTTCTAGGAGAATAAACAGAGGATATTGATATGTTTTCTGTATTAGTCGTGGCTCTAGAATTGCTTCTTACACAAGTGGCCCCTCTGAAGTCAATAGATATGTTGATAGCTATTTGCTTGTTCAGGCACTGCATTGTCAATGAGTTCTTCCAGGATCATCAAAGTCGTTTTTGATAAAATACAGAGCAGTGATAAGGAGAGCAGTGGTTATAGGTATCCTCACACAACCTCCAAGAAAACTTGGATGTGGTACCTTTCGTTTGGTAGTAACCAAACCCAAGTGCTCCCTCTTCTGGAAGTGTTCCAGGATAAAACAAGACTTGGAGAAAAACCCAAGAGACAGAAAGTTCACTGTCAGATTAGTTAAGTCAGGCGTAAAAAGGAAGTGAACTCCAGATTTTGCCTTTGTATTTCAGGCTGTTTTCCTATCTACCTGTGTTCAGCTGTGTCACAGCCATAGCTCAGGAAGCCTTTGGGTACCTGACATATTCAGGATTAGTTTTGTAGCTATTCAGTGTTCAGTATTTTGTGTGTGTAATGTACAGAACAAGACTGGTTTTGTAGCAGAATGCAGCCAGTACTGGAAGGGCTGATAGAAATGGCATATTGTCTGTACTGCCCTTTTGGAAGAAGCTGTAATTTTTTTGAGATATAAATGGTTCTAGCAGTGTTCTTAAACTTAAAGAGAATATTAAGAAGGACAGCATAACCCAGCAAACCCTTTTCCCTGTGTTTAGATGGATTAGACTCCTTCCTTTCCTATCTAAATCTGGGGTAGTTCTGCTGTTATCTAAAAGCAGTTTTCATTAGAGGAAAAAACGTACATCCAAGTAAAATGTGAAGTTGAAAGTCAGAGTTGAGATAGAGCTGGTTGCGTCACTTGATCTCTATCTGAATGCTACTGGTGAGATTATCACAGTGCACTGGCTCAGTGGGGAGGGAGGATGTGCAGGCAGCAGGCAGGAATTTCATTTGTTGGGGGAAAAAAGTGAAAAATTGCACAGCAGTTGCTGTGGGTTTTTACTAGGTTTTGCTGAATCGTGCAAATATAATACTACAAAGCTTTTTTGGTAGTTTGATTTCAGGGAAAGGAGAATGCATGGAGAAGAGAATATGTGGGGATAAAAATGAGGCAGTAATCTGCAAATTTCCCTGTCAAAGCAGTTTGAGTTGTGGGGATGCATAGAAATACAAAACTGTGTTTCTTGTTACCCCCTGTCCCACAGATCTTGGGAAAGGTGAAAGCAGAATCTCAGTCCCACAGTCTCTAATTTCTTTTCATGTTCTGTTACTGGGGTGAGTGGGTGAGTGGCACAGAGTGAGGAAACTGGAGCAGTCACGGAGCCTTTGTTCTGCAAAGATAAATCCAAGTTAATGAAAGAGCAAACAATAGTAATCAGAGCAACTGTGGGTGATTAAAAGAACAGCAAAAATTCATGAAAGCCCAGTAAAAAAAACTCAAACCAACAAAAAAATCACTCCCCAAAAAACAACAGAAAATCCCCCTCTTACCTAAAAAAGAGTTGATCTGCTTGGAAGTACTGCTGTGTCCCAGGCTCTCACTGTGTGCAGTTCTGCCTTCCTCTGCTTTTTCTCTTTGTTTCTCCTTCTGTATCCATTCTCACTGACTGAATACAGTCCTGCTCTTTGCAATCCTTGTTCTGTCTAGATGTACCTTGTCCTGGGAAAGTAAAATGAGCAAAATGCCATTAGGCAGGGAAGAGAAGGACTTCAGAACTTGCTGCAAGGGCGCTTGTTAGCACTGCAGTACAAATCACATTCTCACCAGCTTGCAGGTGAGAGGGGTAAAACTACTATCTTATTTACTGAGCCCTTCAGAGAAGTTTCTTGGGACAAATGAAGGTCTTCAGCTAGCAAAGGTCTTGAATGTTTTCTGAAAAGCCTTCAGGTATTTTTCCCAAATAACTCCCATGTCAAGACTTAACTGCTGTGCTGCCTCCCTCCTGTGTAACATAACCATATACAGTTCTTCGAGGCTATCACCGTAAGCTCTGCACCCCCAAATGTCCTGAAAGCTTCCAAATTAGAGGTTTCATCTCTGTCATAACTAGTGTCAAAGCCCCATCATTTTACACTAACTCCCATTTCTTTGCCTCATTTCTTTTACCACAGCAGCTGTGAGATTTGCAGCAAGAAAGGGTGTCACATACTACATCAGCTAAGTGAGGTATTGAATATTTTATGAATTTAGATCTTCAGTGTTCATTTCTCTTGCTTTTTTATTTTCATTTAGGAAAACAAATGGTGTCATTCATGTTGCCTAATGTTTTACAGCAGCAACATCTGTTATTTTTTCTCTTTTCTGTTTCTGAGGATATAGACATATCACATGTGGCACTTAAAGCTATATTTAACATAAATTACAACTGATACACAATTTGTATTTCTCTGCCAGACTTTTAAAATAATTCTTAGAGATTAATCCATGTTCACAAGGTTTTTTTTTCCTCAGCAGAGGAAAAAAATGCTCCCTATGCTTATGTTTTCCCTCTGATATGAGGTAAAATCAGCAGCATTTGAATCAAACAAGAAATGTGCCACATTCAAAATTGGGCAGCATAAGCTTGTTTACCCTTTCCCATTCTTTACCACGAGGACTTTTAACCAGGCTCTTATAACTTACCATCTGGATTACTGCAGCATCCTTGCAAGCTGCGAGCAAAGCTATATCCCCCTCTTCCAATGTACATGAAAATGCAACATCTCTGAACATCCTGCCTGTGATGCCTTCCCCTAAATGAACCCTCTTTTAATGCCTCATTAGATTCTCATTTTGTTTCATCCTGTTTACATCTTCTGCTACTCAGTTTCTTTTCTTATATAATCTTTTATTGCATTGTTCACATTCTTTCTACTTTATTAATAGTCATAACCCCTTTCTTCAATTTTCTTTTTTTTTCCTTTTCTGACAGTTAACTGTAGCTTTCTGACATACTACTCTAGTTGGAGGTTTTCTGTGCAGAATCTCAGTGTCACTTATTCAAAATCCAAACTAAGAACCAGTTCTTCAAGGAAATTCTTCTGTAGTGTTGGTTTCAACCAAGATAAATCAATAGTGCAAAACATTTAACTCCCCTGGATAATAATTTATTCTTACTATATTCCCAAGAATCTTACCCTTTGATCTTCTGAAATTGTCCTTTGTTTGTTGGCACTTTGAATCACCCCTGTGATCCTGTTGTGGTTCTGAGCTTGCTGCAGGTTTGAGCTCTGTGTTCACGTGGAGTCAAATTGACACCGATGGCCTTAGTCACAGTTTGCAGGTGTGTGTCTTTATGGGCTCTTCATAATATGAATTATGCATCTTTGCATTATACTCCTCATCACCGAAACTAATAATAGAACTGAAACTAACAGAGAATACTTACGTTTTAGTAAAAATGAAGTTAAACTCATGAGATGGTAATACTTCAGGATCTGAAATGCTTTAATGTAGAAATGTTGTTTGTAATTATCTCTTTTTCCAGGACTCTGATTCTGGATTTTGTAGTATACTGTTGAAATACACAGTTGAAGTTTTTGATAAGGGATGGATAGAAATTCAGATGGAAATCTGAATTTTCTGTGACACTGAAAAATAACATCAGTCGAGGTCTATTATTTGCAAAACGAATGGTCTGATTTTGTACCCTCTTGAAGAGAGTGCCTATGAAATTTTCATTGCTGCTGTCCAGGACTGACCTCAGCTAACACTCATCAGTGAACTTTACAGCTCTGCAGTGCTGTTCTGGTGCTGCTGCTCTTGCCGGTGCTGTTGAGTTGGAATTCATTGTAATATGAAGTGAGCAGGAGAGCTTCCAACTTACGACATCTTTAAATTCAATTAGTGCCCCTTATGCCATGGGAGGCCATTGCAATATCTGAAGAGGAGAAAAAGAAGTAAATTCCTGCAGCCTTCTCTTGTTTGTACTTCTTACTATTTTCCTAGAGCTCTGCTCTGAATTTAAATTTTGTTCATCTCAAGTGTCACAAATCAGCAGATGTTAAACGCAGGATTGTTGTGGTTTAAACCCAGCTGGTAACTAAGCCCCACACAGCCACTGGCTCCTTCCACCTCCCAGCAGGAAACAATTACTCCCCACCAAACAAATGATGCCCAGACAGTCCCAGAACAGCAGCCCCTGGACAATCTTGCCCCACTTTATTGCTGAGCATGATGCCATGGTCTGGGATATCTCTTTGGCCATTCAGGGTCAGCTGTCCCAGCTGTGACCCCTCCCAGCTCCTTGTGCATCCCCATCCTCCTCGCTGGTGGGGTGGAGCGAGGAACAGGCAAGTCCCTGACTCTCTACAAGCCCTGCTCAGCAATAACTAAAATATCCCTGTGTTATCAGCACTGTTCCCAGCCCAAATCTAAAACACAGCCCATACCAGCTACTGTGAAGAAAATTAACTCTACCCAGCCCTAAACAGCACAATTATGAAGAAATAAACATTTATCAGATGGCCTTTTGAGAAGGTGAATAATTTAGCTAGAAACATTTCACCAATAACTAAAGAATGCTGCTGACTGACAATTTATTTCATTCCTTTGAGATGCAAGAAGTTGTTGGATGCTGAATGAATATTGATCTGTTCTATACAGATAAATGAAATTCCACTTACAATTCTTTGGTTGCTCACTTGTCACCAATTAAAACTCAACAGCATGGTCATCCACCAAAAGTATTAATTAGCTCTCTTCAGTTGCTGGTTATGTGCTGACCCAAGAGGCTGTGGGCTGGCTTGTTGGACACAGGAGCTCCTCTCTGGCTCATGTCATTCCCTTCCTTCCTTCCTTCCTTCCTTCCTTCCTTCCTTCC